>QOCX01000002.1:1955065-2050962 GCA_005959815.1 Sarcophaga bullata
CGACTCCGAACGACAGATTTTTGAGAAACTTTTCATGGCAATTTTATTTGCTCTCAGAGTTTCTGTGCTGAAAGCAAGTCGCCGAAGAAATATCTTCATATTTTTGTTTTGATGTCTGACCTGAGGTTTGAACTCGGGCCTTACGTCTAATAACCCAACACACTACCTTGTAAATTGCATTGCGGATGAGTTGGCCAGGGCGGAGCTCGCAATCTCTGACATGTTACAGGGCATAGGTATTGCGATTGTCCCATTTACGGGAAGCCAAATCTCGTTGACAGCAGGCCGCTAAGTGCAAATAGATATACACTGCTGGACAGGTATGGACACAAATAAGGCCGACTTACTTCTGACCTTAAATCGCATGACCATCCATCACATAATAGCGATTTTGGTGAGCCACTGGGTATGCCGAAAGACTCGGCATTTCATCAAATGATTTCTGCAGTAGCTGTGGGTCTGAGGAGGAGGAAGGGACTATCGTTTGTTGTACTTCTAAGCTCTCTTATTGAGCCTCTTGTTGTATTCTAAATTTTTCTTTTCAAAATTGGAGAAATTGGGACAATATTGAGAAGAATTAGGTTTGTACCGTTGAGGCCGCATTCATATTACTATTTAGCAACTATACACTGTAAGTATATACATATGTATGTATGTATGTAGTGCTTACTAAAATACGTTTGAGTTTGTTTGTTTTTTCTTTTTTTTTCCTTAATTTTTGCTTATGAAATATTATGGTGGTTTTGGTCAGTTTTGCTTCGTTTTATCTTTACCCCCTACACGATTAGTGTGAATAAATGAATGAATGAATGAATGAATGAATGAATGAATGAACGAACGAACAAACATATCGGCTTTGTAGTGCAGTTTTTGGCAACAGCTGCTTAGCAAAAGGGACTAATAATCATACTTTAAGATACTTAAAACCCAACATCAACACCAACACCAACACCAACACCAACATCAACACAAACTTAAAAACGATAGTTACGGTTTATTATGGTAAAGACATGAATTTAAATTGGAGGATAACGCCAACTATTGTTTGTCCTCATTTGCCATGTAGCACAGAGAGCAGATGACCATATCATATCATAAAATAGCAGAAAAAAGGAGAGGAAAATCTAGGCTATAACATAACATTCATATGAATGCATACATACGTACATACGTACAAATGCATAGAACTGTTTCTAAATGCAATTGTATTGGTGGGACAAGAAGAATATCAGACGTACAAGTATAACTGACTCTAAATTTGCGATAATAGTTCGTTTGCGAAATGTCTAAAGAGAATAAATTTTAACAAGAATAAATTTATACTTGCTCCGTACACTCTCCCTCCTTACCTTACCACCACCCTCTCCCTTATATCATTATCTATCTTTTTGTCTTTCTGTCAGACTGTCTAACTATAGCTGGTAAGTCAGAAATAAAAGCCATATTGAGATAAAATGATAGATAACATCGTATATACAATACAGACGATACAGACAGAGAACGAAAAAAAACCAAAATTATACACAAAAAACCAGTAATAGAGAGAGAGAGAGAGAGAGAGAGAGAGACAGAGAGAATGAAAGAAAGAGTAGAGAATATAGAATAAAAGTAAAACTAATTGCATTTATATTATGCCTTAAAGGTCTATTGTCAGGTTTTAGAGCCAAAAAAAAAAAAAATAGTCAAAAAAGAAACATGTCAAGAAGAATAGGGCAAAAGTGTATTGTACCGTACGGTGTGTGTATAAATACAGAAAGGGGGTTATTTTGTTTTAAAAAGTTAAATGATTAGAATCATTTACAATCCAGTCTTTAGTTCTTTTAATGGTTAAAAAGGGTAAATTAAAGGCCACTATATTGCTGTAATGAAGATATAAAACAAAAACTAAATACATTGAGCCTTAAAAAGGGGTTATGGATTGCATAAAATTAATAAGAAAAATTAAAATTGTAAAGTAACTGGAAAAGGACATTTCAGGTAACGATTAAATGCATTACCAATGGTCTGTTTTTAACTGAATAACTATAAACACATTAGATGCAGCACTTGCGGTGTCGCAATCAACAAACATCGACTCTGCTGCTGCGATCCTAGGCCAATTTATATTTTTGCTCGCGGTAATGAGGGTATAAGTGCTAGCACTAAGAGGATTCATGATGACAATAAATGGATTTCCGCTGCCAATATCATAATATGCATGAAATACGGATTTAAGAAATGCGATACATTCGGTTAAGTTCTACAAAGGGAAGTCAAAGAGCTTCAGAAAACCCCTCAGATTGTTTGGAATTTAGGAACTCCCAGCACTGCCAAGGTATGTCCGTTCTTTGACCATTCTTAATTAGTTATATCCAGTAGATGTCCAGAGCGCTGAAGCCGCCGTAGTCTAGTAGATAGTGTGGATGCTTATCAGACATCAAAACGGAAATAGTAAAATATTTCTAGGGTGATTTCCTCTCAGCGGATTTCTGGTAAAAACTCTGCGAGTAAATAAAATTGCCATTAAAAGTTTCTCAATAAAATCTGTCGTTCGGAGACGACTTTAAACTGGAGGTCATGCCACTCATGTAAAAAAATTAACGCACACAAGCGCCGTAGGCTGCACTACTGACTGAAGAGTTGTAATGACCAATTATGTATGTATGTAGGGATTTTAGAAACGTTAAAATCGCGCAAATACATTTTAGTGGCACCATTGATAAAGAATTAATGAATTTTTTATTTGTTTTATTTATGCTTTGCTGGCAATTTGGGCTCATGCTGCTTGCCTGAAGCGGCAAATGCAAATTTGCTGCACTGCAATCTGTGTTGCGTCTAATGTGTTTATGGCATTAGTGTTAATTGGCGTACAATTAAATTAAATTTTATTGGAATAATTAAACTCTTATTTTCATGTTAAATTGAAAACAACAATATTTCCTAACAATAGTGCACTGCATTATTACTTATTCACAATAAGTTTAATGTTAATAATTGGTCTGAAATAATCTCAAAATATCAATTCAATAGCATTGAGCACATTGTCACATTGTTTATTGCAAAAGTTAGAGCAGAATTAACTCAACTACTGCTACTACTACAGTCAACTACTTTAAATTCTCACGCTTAATCTATAATTAAATAAAAAATTAACCCTTTAATGTACGCAAACGAATATTTATTTTATTTGTTTATTAATTGGAATACGATTAATAAACTTATCTAATCAGTACGAGCTGAGTAACGTAGACTTTATGCTTGGTGTAGTGTAGCACAGCAAAATATCTGGTAAGGCACTACCCCACCAGGCCACCATTATACGAATAGATAAGCAATAATGTATTCAATAATAACGATTGCAGGAGAATTCGAATTAGTTGTCTGCCATTTCGACCGTTTTAGGGTTAAGCTGACGATATTCTCAAATGAATGAGATTGCAAAACATTTAGAAATTTGCTGGTCATTTAGCATCCAGCTAACTAAGGTGACTAGACAAAATTTCTTTAAAAATAAAAAAAAAAATTATGAAAACAATAACAAACAATATCGACCAACTGAGACTGAGACTACCTATCCATACAAATTAATAACACCGCACTACAGAGATAATTTTAATGTCAGTGTTATCAATTTATAAAAAAAAAAAACAACAACAACAACAAAAAACCAGTCTACTAACAGCGAAATCAAAACAGAGAATCAATTTTTTTTTTGTTAAAAGACCAAACATTTTAAAAAGCTAACGTTAGTCTCGATATAGCATTAGAATCAGAAGGTTGAATATTTAAAAAAAAAAACTCAAAATGTTTACCTTAAATACCGTAAAGTATTTAACGAAATACAAAAACAATTTCATTGTTTTACAAAAACTAATGAGCACTGCTCCTCACACAGTGGTATGTACGGTAACACAGTTTTTATTTGACTTTCCTTGCTTTTTTTAATACGGAACCGCACCCTTTAGATTGCCAACGATTATGAAATGGCCAAGGATTACAAACAAATACCCCGTCCCAGCTTATTAACATTCTGTCGTGATTTTATGCCGGGCGGTAAATTTCAAAATGCTTCATTCTTTGATTATGCCTTGGCTATGCGTGATCGTTATGGTGATATTTTCGTAATGCCTGGCCTATTTGGTAAGCCCGATATGGTTATGGTATTCAATACCAAAGATATTGAAACGGTTTACCGTAATGAAGGCCAATGGCCTGTTCGGCAAGGTCTTGACTCCGTTCGCCATTACCGGGAAGAAGTTAAAAAAGATTTTTTCAATGACACAGTGGGCCTGCCAGTATCGTAAGTTTAATTTTAAAATTTTTTTTTATTTTTAAGAAGAGAAAGCCATTTTAAATTCAAATTTCTAAATAGACAAGGTGAACAGTGGAGCAAAATAAGATCGGCTGTTAATCCCATATTAATGAAACCCAGAAATCTTACAATGTACATACAACCTCTGCAAAAGATTAACAATGAATTTGTTTTGCGGTAAGACAAATTTATGCAATATAAGGTGTAGTAAAAAGAAATCTATCCATTAATTTTTTTTTAATGAAAGCAAGTCAAATGTACTAAGTATTGTAAGATAATTTGTTCAACAATCTCCTAATTATCCTTATCCATAGGAGCGAAGAATGCCGTTTATTAAAGGATAAAGGTTTTCCTTTTTACTGCACCTTATATTTCAAAAAAAAAATTTTCAAAAAAAAGTCTCAAACTCAACCGTTTAATATCTCTTTATTTAGCATCAAAGAAATTCGTAACCCTGATAATCTAGAAGTGCCCGGAAATTTCGATATTGAACTGAATCGCTTAGCATTTGAATCGATTGCTTTAGTGGCACTCAATCGTGAATTGGGTCTGATACGCAGAGCCCGTGATAATCCCGATGCATTGCGTTTGTTTGAATGTACAAAAGCCATTTTTGATTACTCCTTTCAATTGGACATACAGCCGTCCATGTGGAAAATTATACGCACGCCCACCTATTACAAAAGTATGAAAATACAGGAGGATATATTCCGGATTACCCATAAATATGTGCAAGAGACTCTCAAAGACATTGAGGAGAAAGAGAAGAAAGGCAATACTAATGAACAGGCCTACAGTGTTTTGGAACGTATGCTAGTGGTGGATAAAAAATTGGCAGTGGTTACTGCCATGGATATGTTAATGGCTGGTGTGGATACGGTAAGTTATTTATTTTTTGTTATTGTAGAGAAAAGAGGTTTTTTTCAATTATTTTTGACCTTTTACAGACTAGCGTTACCATCATGGCTATACTTTTATGCCTAGCGAAAAACCCTGAAAAGCAAGAGAAACTAAGACAGGAAATATTCAAAATCATGCCCACCAAAGACACGCTCTTAACCGAAAATAATACAAAACATTTACCGTATTTAAGAGCCGTTATTAAAGAAACAATGCGTTATTATCCCAATGGCACTGGTCCCATCCGTAATCCTATACAAGATCTCGTTCTATCCGGTTATAAAATACCAAAAGGCTCATTGGTCGTTATGAATTCCAATTGTCTAATGAAAGATGACAGTTTTTTCCCTGAAGCCAATAAGTTTATACCGGAACGTTGGTTGCGTGATGATAGCAATAAAAAGGCAAACTTTGATGCCTTCAGCTACTTGCCATTTGGTGTGGGTGCACGCATATGCATTGGCAAACGTTTGGCCGAAATGGAATTGGAAGTCACCATTTTGAATTTGTTAAGAAACTTTGAAGTGGAATTCAATTATGATGCCTCAAAGCCTTTTAAAGCCAATTTTTTAAGTCTTCCGGCAATACCTATGCGTTTTAAATTTAAGGATATTGAAAATTAAATACAAAAACAAAAACACGAACTTCTTGGCTTTAAATGCTTACCAAATGTGGGTCATTTTTAAATTGTTTTCGATTCTTTTTTTTTGTTTTTTTTTTTTGCGTTCATTGTTCAGTGGAAAACCAATTGATGGCTGGTTTAACCATGTTGCTGTTGCTGATGAAAATGTTGGCACTCAGTAGTGTAGAGAGAGAGAGAGAGAGAGAGAGAGAGAGAAAGAGTGATAGAGAGTCTGTAACAATTACTGCGGCAAGTTGTTTTAATTTTGTCGTACTGCATGCATGCACGTGCTAAACATAATGAAAGTGTCATGAAAATGTATTTCAAATGAAATTAAATTAAACACACGTTAAATTATTTGGCGAAACACACACACACACACACACAGTTGAGGCTTAAATTATGTTGTATGCATACATATGTATATGTGTGTGTACATATGTCTGTGTAATGATGTTGAGTGCCAAATAGTTTTAAAATGGTTTTCACTCTTGTTTTATGGCGGCTTAAAATAGCCTACACTACTGACATTATGGTTTTATAACACAATCAAAATAAAGGATTTATTAAATGGGAAATTTGTCTGCTTCAAATTTAACTGACAGATGCTATGTAGGGTAGTAGTTTGCTTCACAATAAAATATTTTTCAATTACCGAAGAGACAATAAAGTTTCTTTAATCAGGGTATCAATGGGTGCGAAGGAAAAGACTAAATATAGAGAAGAAAAAAGTGTATGTTTTAATGGGCAACCCCCATTTTAGGCGGAGGTAATGGCCATTTACCGCGCTGCTGAATGGATCCTTGTCAGCGGCACTCCTTTCGCCCGCATCTCGATTTTCTCTGATAGTCAGGCTGCCATAAGATCTCTGTCGAACGTTGTCGATAACTCCAGAATCGCCAAGGAGCGTCGCCGCTGTCTCCACCTTCTTTCTGGTCGCTTCAGTGTCATACTTATCTGGGTCTGCGGGCACAGTAATATTCCGGGAAACTGCAGAGCCGACAAGCTCGCCAGGACTGGTGCATTACTTCCGAAATCCTCTTCAATCGATTTGGATATGCCACCTACCTCGGTCAAATTCATTGCGCTGAAATTCTTTCTAGACGCCAACCTATCCTTGATCAATGAAGAGTTTTACTCCACTGCTAGGTTCACTTGGCCCTCGATGGATAGAAGGCGCAGCAACCAGTTACTTGAACTTGGTTGTAACGTCATGTCGATCATATTGGCCATGCTTACAGGTCATTGTGTTATGGGAAGACATGCAAAAGGAATGCTGCTTCCATTTAACGACTACTTTCGAGGGTGCAGAACTGCTAAGGAAGAGGAGACTGTTATCCACTTTCTTTGTCCATTTCCATCTCTTGCGAGGTGCGGATATAGGTTATTTGGCTCTCCAATCCTTGATGAAGCTATCATCAATTGATGTTAAGTTTATCGTTTATCAAGTTTTCAGGCTAGTTTTCCAGCGCGGGTTAGTCATGCCTTTAATGTGCAGCCCTAGCGCTAACCAACTTCTTCTTCTGCCCTGGTTTGGATGAACTTGGTCAGTACAGAGACTGCGTTCACCTACGGCGTCACAAAAGACTTCCTAATATTTAAGTTTTCTAACGTTAGAAGAAGAAGTTGGATAGGATATCCTGTTATCGGAGAAATATTTTCTTAATTCTATGAGGCTGTTCCCTTCTGAGAGAATGAAAATCTAAAATACTTGGAGATTAATTTTTAAAATCTTTACAGACTGCTTAACAATATCGAAATAAGTTTTCTTCAGTGAAAATGTATTGAAAACAACAAAAATGTTTAAACGTGTGTAAAAGCAGCCAACCAATGATGTTGTAAACTGTCTACACATTTCATAACATTTCATAAAATGCCTATGATGACCCAATTACTTATTTTTTAATCAGGCTGCTTAAACAATTCCCCCGAAAAACCATTTCATTAATATCATAGCCGCTTAAAACTGAAATTTTTGTCAAGCCAATAGTGGCTAATAAGAGATTAAATACACACACATACACTGAGAGAAAGAGAGTAAATGCTCCACAGATAAGTTGAAAATATTCAATGGCAACATTAAGGCTGCGGTTGTAAGAGGACTAATTAAGACACAAACGCAGGCTGTGTTCTATTGTTAGAAATGAAGAGAACAACTTTTGCAATGACTCCACTAATGGTTGATAGTTTCCATTCTACCACTGTCATTACTGCCTTAAACCGTTTAACTACTGTAAACGTATTTGCAACATTACGTATGAATTTCTAGGCATGGGGAGTTCATCTATTTAACATATTCCAACATTTATAGCCAAACAAAGAGATAAAAACACCAAATGGGTTGGCACTTTTAACTCGACGTTTATAACCAGAAAAAAACCGAAGTGTTTAGACAACGCAACGCAACACAATACAACAATACAACACCATGAAATTCACTACAATTAAATGGTTTTTCTTCAAAACAACAACAACAAAAGGTATTGCCAAATAAAAAAAAGGAGAAAAACAAGGAAAAAAACTACAACAATGGCCCCAAAAAAAAACAACGAAAAATTTTTTGAATGGCAACCAAATAAGGTTCACAATAAATACCAGGTTCATGTTCTGTGCTGGTTTTACTCTACAACAGCAACAACAATAAATTCCTTTAATACAACAAACATGTAAATATTAAGAATATTTACACACACACACATACATACATACTTATTGCCTTTTAATACTTGGCAAACTATAGTGTTTAAGCGTTAGCAACGATGCCATTTGCAGCATTACCATCATTACTCGTTTGTTTTGTTTGCTTATAACAGCATAAGAAGAGCAAAGAGAAGAGCAAAGAGAAGAAGAGAGGGAATGAGAGTGTATCAGCAGTGTAACATGAGTATATGGAGTGTATATGGTGTGTGTGTGTGTAGAGAGCATAGTGTGAGTGAGTGCAATTCGAATATGTAAATTTAATTAGCATCTAATTTTGCAAACTAGCGTAAAATTGAAAATTTACCACACAATATGTTTGTGTATATGCATGTATGTAAACATAAATACATATGTATGCGTTTGTATATGTGTGTTTGTATGTGAGTAGATTTAATGTACACAAATTCACAACTTTAAAACGTACACACTAATGTGTAATTGAATCTATTGAAACTGTATTCCTTTTCATATGATGCAAGTGTGTGTGTGTTGTGTGTTGCGTGTGTAAGTGGGTGAGAGTAAGGAAAACACAAAACAACAAAAACACAATTTAGAAAAAAATAAATGGAAACAATACATTGGCACGGAACAGTGGTGGTAGTATGGCTCTGAAGAGTTTTCAATAATTTTTAAAAGAATTCCGAAATTATTTTTCTTTTTAAACTTTCACCTTCAAGGCAAATCAATAACGGAATGACAGCTAAGGTTTCTTTATTTTCAAGTCATCACTTAAGACAGCGATGGCATTATCAGTGATGCCTGAACTCTCAATGTATGCAACGATTTATTGAACAGAGAATCAATTCGTTGTTCATCCTGCTGAACTCAATTGATCAAACGGCAGCTCACCAGCCTCTTCGAATATTGATATTCATTGATGCCCTTCCAAGACTGTAGACTTATTACACTTTATTCAGAACTTTTTTCACATTCTTTCAGAAGAAACATGATCAAAATACATGAGCATATCAGGGATCAGCAATGAGTATTCAAAAAGATGTGTAGAATCGAATCATACTCCTAATTTCTAATAAGTATACGCATTCATACTTATTTTATAATATCATGCAACCTCTCCTCTACTCATATTCAAAGTTTGAACTACTTATCAGATTCATACTTAACAACATGTATGATGTTGTTAACTTCGACTTCCCACGACACAACATATATACGTATCTCAAACTAAGTATGATTCGCAATTACGAACACTTAAATACTCACTAGAAGGTTGTATGTTTGCTCTGCTTGCTGCTCTGCGCTTGTGTGTCTGTTTTCTTTTGCTGTAAATCAGGGATTACCATTTCATAGCACAATTGTGCTGAGTGAATTCACACATATTGCTTATGTTCTCTCATTTAGTCGCCGATCAGACCGCGGCGAGTGCACATGTGGGCGGATGCTATGAAGTTTTTTTTTCAGGTTTACACTCAAAAAATATTTTAAGTTGTAAATATATTAAAAATGATTTTATTAAAACCATTGTTTTATATTTTTAAATGACATTTTAAGACATTTAATGATAAGGAAAGGGAACAGCTTTTTTTGTAGACATAAAGCATTTTTTTTTGGAAAAATTGAAAGGTTTTTTATTAGTAGGTGCGGAAATTTTTATGAACCAAAGTAATTCCCACCAAATATCCTAAAAACAATCCTTAATTTTCGAGTTAAAGATGTATAACTTTATGTATGTTGATGAAAAGAAAATCAAATTGGCGTAAATCACTAACACTTTTCTTTGACAGTAAATGAATAAAATCACTCAATTTATTTTCACTCACTTACTCACTAATACACAACCAAAAAATTTTTGGTAACCCCTGCTGTAAATGGAACAATAACCAAGACTGTTCGAGTCACTCGAATCTCACGTATCAGTATTATAAGTATTTTCCTAAAGTTATGAATCTAAATGAGTAGGCTTATGAATCAAACATATTTCGAATGGTATGAGTTTGATGTCAACGTTGTACGTATACTCATTGCAACCTGAACTTATAAATCAACGTTGTAGTGGGGAGTACGAATGAATCAGGGTCTGTAGTTAAATTTCAATATTGTTGACTCAAATTATATTCAAAATTTCATGAGTGCTTATGAGTACGGTTCATTGCTGATCTGTGGTGTATATCTCTTGCCCAAAACATTGTAACACTAGTCAAGAGACATTTCAACTTTACAAAACCATTTGGACCAGTACATAGAATTTATTTGTCGTTTTTAATTGGAAAACAAAAATTATTTTCTCTTTTTTTTCTAATCAAACCACTGTGCCTATTTGTCCGTATACGGTATGGTAGAGAGAGGAGTGCTTTTCAGCATTCGTTGAATTCGTTGATGTTTGGAATATTCGTTATTGCCAATGTACTCAAATGTTTTACTAAACTAATCAGCATTACTATTGTTATTGTTGTTATTGTTTGTTGTTGCTATAGTTGTTGTTGTTGTTGCCCTATTGTCACATGTAAGTAAACGTTTACACGGATTCACTACCAATGGCAACAAAAATGTGAAAAAAAAAATGGTGAAAGCATATCAAAACATCATTTCATGTCTAATGGTACACACACACACATACAAATATGTCCATGTGTATGTACAAATTGAGGTACACTGGCCTGACCTATAGATGTAACCATTTTAGATATTCGTTTGATAGGAGCGGGCCAAACATTTTGATTATTTATGACTTGTTTTGGGTGATAATTTCTTGTTGTTGTTGTTGTTGTTGCTGTTGTTGCTGTTGTTGCTTCTGCCAGTACAAATGTTGGTCTCTGGCCAACAGAAATAGCGGCAACTCATAAAACAAGCTTTACATATACTCCCCTCGACTTTTACTCACAACGAAAGTCAACCAAACTACCAATTGACTGGAGTGAATTGATTGTTTTTTGTTGTTGCTCAATTTTAGAAAAAAAGGCCTATTTACAGAATACAGACCAGAGGAAAATAATTCATTAGAAATTTTGTAAATTTTTTATTGCAAACAAGGCCTGGAAATAACCCAAGAGTACTGATTTATTTTAACGAAAATTTCATTTCATTTGAGAGAATTTCATTTAAATTTTACAAATTTTTTCGTAATTTATTAAAAAAAAAAAAAATAAAAACAATTTCTAAAAACAAGTTTAACCCTTAAAATATGGCTTTCAAAGAGCATACTTATGCCCACACACACAGAAAGAGTAAAATGAGCAAAACACTAGAAATTCCCATTGTGTTCACATTAAAGTTTGCTTAAGAATTTCTTTCTCTTTCTCTTTCTCTTTCTCTGTAGATTTTGTAGCTATTTTGAGTATTTTTTTTTCTTTTCTTTTCTTTTGCTGTGTGGAATTATGCTAATATTATATTATTATACAATATAACGGTATAAAGATGATGTACTAGTACTAGTGCTAGTACAAGTACATCATCATCTAGAAACAGGCAAAGAAATGCTGGGGCATGAAACAAATAAAGCATAAGTACCAGGCCAAAAGCACTTTTAGCATTCTACTTGAAATACTGGGTTACCAACAAATACCAGTGGAACTATAATATCACCATCACCAATGAAACTACTATCATCACTAGCATTTGGTAGTGGTAGTGGTAGTAGTAGAGCATGTCTACATATTTGTAAGAGAACCAAAATATTTTTCATCTTCTTTTAGTTTTTGCCTTTAAAAACATGCCAAAATAATACAAAGAAAATTCGGCAAAATAATGAAGAAACAGAAGAAGAAGAACATAAACATGCTTTAAACTCTAACGAAATAAGTGAAAGAGTAGAAGAAAAAAAACTATGTTTGTGCTATTTATGCGTAAATGTTGACATAAGGGAAGTATACCTTTGCTCCAGAGATGCTCATATAGATGATCGCGAATGATTCAAATTCTGCCATTTCTTAAACATGCCAGTGTAAAAACACTGTCCGGCCTGCATTGTTATTATCAGCTAACAGTCAGGCTTCCATCGCTGTCAGGACTACCAGTATACAGGTCAACAGCAGTGGATAACATACCGCCAGCTTGTTTTTAATGCCCCGAATTCATAAAAAATTTCATTGCCGGCCAAGACTACGAAGGTTAAGCTTATGATTCTAAAATCAATCAAAACAGAACTGCAGAATTTCTTTTCGTTCGGAGTAAGGATCGTAAGCCACTATAAAACGAGCCGCAAGTTGTGCTGAAGGTCTGTAGAAACGGTTATCCAACTGTGGTAACTTCATGAGTTCATCAATTCATAGTGTACAGTTGAGTTAAGGTGCGAGTGAGAAGATTTTCCACTCATTGTACATCTGAGTGCATTATGAAAACTGTATATCGCAGTCATATAGCGGAAAAATGTTTTCAGATTTTTTGTCTTAGTATAAGTAAGCCTTGGAGGTTTCTGTACACCAGTTAATGGTTGTCTTAAGCTTAGTCCGTAATCGTCTCTTTTGACTTCCAGGACTATTTATCAAAATTATCGCTATTTTAGAGTAATTTTCTAAAACCGTATCCTTCTCCTCTCTACAAAAAAATTATACAAGAAAACTCCTTGAAAATACGCAAAAAAAACTACAAAACGTACTAAAAAAATAAAAAAAAATTACACAATAAAACACTGAATGAATGAAAAATGTGGAAAAGGAATATTGAAAAGAGAAAAAAAACACAGGAAAAAAAGCGGAAAAAAGTAAGAATGAGATGTTAAAAATGTTACTTTCAAAGCAGACATTTGGCTTAGGGCCTAAACAGAATACGTACTTTTACTGCACAACTATTTTCTCTCTCTCTCTCTCTCTCTCTCTCTCTATCTAGAACTACTTTGTGTTCATTACTATTGCCCGCTGCTTCTCTACAGAAGAGCATAAACATAGTAACTAACTTTGAGTATCAAAAATACAATAACAACATAATACCAACAACATACGGTACATATAACAACCTGAAGTATTTCCACCATTAACTGCTGAACTGCTGAACTGGGTTTAAAGTTCTTTGGGGGGGATTTATATGCGATTTATTTGCCTTTACAAACAGAATTATTATTTTAGACACTTAATAAAAGGAAATTTTATTAGAAAATAAGGAAAATCATGTAAAATAAAAACAAAAATAATATTTACAAGGACACAAAGAAAATTTGTTGTAATCAATATCTTAAAAGTGCATAAATGGTGTTGATTTGAAAGAGAATTGATAATTTCGTTCGTTACTTTCAAATGATTAAATTGGCATCCAAAACAAAAAAAAAGAGATGATAAGTTTTATTCCAAATTAATGATAGGCAGACAAATTCCATTCTCGCATTTAAAGTCTGGCAGTATATTGGTTCAACTTGGTGTACCCAGAGCGATCGTAAATGATCATGCGTTTAGTCGAGTCATATCGCTACCCATGGGGACTTCTGAGCTTCTTCGAGTTGTCTTCTCCTGGTTATAGTGACTGTAAGTGGGCATCTGTAATTAGCTTTCTGAATTCAACATCCAGTCTAAGGGCTTAGATGTAGTCCATCATCTGACTAGGAGAGACGCAACATTTGCTAATCTGTTACAAATTGATTAATGGGACCTCAATGACCTCAGCTCTTTAAAGAGCCGATAAGAAAATGCTCACAAATTGCTTTCATAGGCCACAATAACAAGAAATTGCCTTCTTTCACGAGCTGCTTAAAATTAAGCAAAAAAAAATGGGAAATTTCTTAAAGAAAATAAAGAAAATGGCAGTAAATAAATTAATTAGAAACAAAGGTTTATCAAATTCATAAATAAATGAAAAATAGAAAACACAGAGTTGCCAAGTTTAACAAATATCTTAGTGAACAGAAGAAGAAGGAAAGAGGCAAAGAAGTTAAAATTTTTAATTTCGAGTTTTAAAACTAAAATTAAAGGAAAATTATTTTTCATTAAATTCTTATTGTTTAATATAAAAAAATGCACAATGGCAACCCAAGCTCTTTAAATTAAATCCTCAATCAAGCCATTTACACTTCAGAAGCAAGGTGCCGCTATTTAACATGATATTTCCTTTAAATGGTCATTTATTGAATTGTGTATACGATTAATAAATAAATATTAACAACAACAAATATAATAGAGTTGTTTATTAACTGTCACAACTATAATGCTAATAATCACGCTATGCCATGGAAGTGGAATGAAAAATTGTTTATTGAATGAGAACTCCAAAAAAGAAAATTTTTCATAAAAGGTTTAAGATTTGATAAGAACCTGCTCTTGATTTAATTTCTATAATTTCTTAAATTCGATTGATGTATGTACATACATACCAGAGATCGGCAATGTATCGTTTTTCGCTACTCATAAGCACTCATGAAATTTTGAATATGAGTGAGTCAACAATATTGAAATTTATCTACGTACTCTGATTCATTTGTACTCACTACGGCGTTGATTTATAAGTCCAGGTTGCAATGCAATGAGTCTGAGTACAAGGTTGACATCAAACTCATACCATATGTTTGATTCATAAGCCTACTCATTTATATTCATAACTTTAGGAAAATACTTATAATGCTTATACAATAAATGATTCGAGTAACTCGGATTTACAACAAAAGAAAACAGACACACAAGCAAAAAGCGCAGAGCAGCAAGCAGAGCAAACACACAGCCTTCTAGTGAGTATTTTAGTGTTCGTACGCGAATTATACTTATTATGTGATTCGTGTATGAGTTGAGTCATGGAGAGTCGAAGTTAACAACATCATACGTGTTGTTAAGTATGAGTATGATGAGTACTTCTAACTTTGAATATGAGTAGAGGAGAGGTTGCATGATATTATAAAATAAGTATGAATGCGCATACTTATCAGAAATTAGGAGTATGATTCGATTCTACACATCTTTTTGAATACTCATTGCTGATCTCTGGTATACACATACACAAGCGGTCATTATAAACCTTCAGTCAGGATTACAACCTCGGTTTTACATACCAACCATGTTGCATGTGGTTTTAATTTAAAGCACGTGTTTAAAGTTAACTTCAGATGCTCTTGTTCATGCAGTTTTGCAATTTTAATATCTATTATGCGTTTATAAATATGAAAAGGAAACACTGTCTTAGCAATAATTTTCATTTTTATTAACAATGCATGCCATAAAGAATTTTTTTTTTTAATTAGTTTAACTTGACATATTTCACTTTGAGCAGAATTATTGCAAATCTTTCTTTCTCTTCTTTGCCATTTTAAAGCCCATTTATCCCTGACATATAAAGTAACAGACCACAGAGAGACAGAGAGAGGAAGAGTGAGAGAGAGAATGGCGCATTAAAAATATATTAAAGAAAAGGGACACTTATTCATCATGTCTCCGATAGAGAAATATTGCGTTATTATTACACGCCCTACCACACGTCGTTTCTTTATTCAAAAAGTTTTCTTTTTTTTGTTTTTGTTTTCTATCAACCGGCCAAGAAATATGATGCGTATCTCTTAAAACAGACCTTTTGTATTCATATTCGATTCAAAAAAAAAAAAAAAAAACTCTAAAAACCAGACGGACAACTACACAAAACTACATATTGTATGAGGAGTATGAGGTGTAAAGCATACAACATTTCTTTTACTGGGGTAGTGTAAGACATGAAAACATCCTGTATACACAGGAACACAGTTACTCCTGTGTTCTTGCTACTCATCTTTCATTTGGAAATTTCATACGTTTCATCTTGGCTGGCTAGAGCTAGCCAAAAAGAGAACGAAAGCAAGAAAATGAAGGAAATGATGACAATGATGATGATGATGATGATGATGAAAAAGGCAAAATAGAACAGAACAGACATAATACCACACTGACAGCTCAATGAAAATAATGAAAAAAGTTTTTCTTTGTCAACTTGATGAGTGTGAAATGATTTTTTTATTTTTCATTTACATTTGCAAACACGCTTACACGTTTACACACATTCACGCATTTCCATTCTTTGCGTTTGTATGTGTGCGTTTATGTTTTTTTTTTTATTCTACATTGTGCTGCCCACACTACGCTATTAAGCGTGTCCTGTAACTGTATTAACCAGGCAATGCAAAAGATTACACAGCAACTACAGTGGGACCAGAGCTACATATCTCTGGCAGAGGGTGATGGAAAAATGACATGCAAAAACAGAACAGAAGGAAAAAAAATCACAAAAAAGGGAAGATTTTTACATGCTCACAGTATGGGTGGGGTAGGGGGCATAAAATTACAAGTTAAGAACTGTAATAGAACCACAGAATGGACAACACTAATGTAATATGGTAACATCATCACTTTGGCTAAAAACGAACACAAAAAAAAAACCAAAAGAGACAGAGAAAGAGAGAGGGAGAGAAATAATAAAAAATGAATGAGAATGCAAGAAGAAGGAGTAAAATTTATAACAACATAAGGACGAATAGAACAAATCCCAAACTATGAAGTAAGCAATCCAATCAACGAGCCACAGTGTCAGGTCAGTCAGTCAGTCATTTAATACGGCTGCCAGTCAGTTACAATGGCTGAGTATGTCATAAATTTTAAATGAAATTTATTTGTGTTCGAAATGTCGAAATGATTATTAAAGATTTCTCTTCCCTTCTCTGTCTCTTTCGCTCTCTCCTCTCTCTCTCCCTCTCTCTCTCTCTTAGGCAAGTAGGGAAATGAGTTGGTGAGAAAAGTTTTAAAATTTAAAATTTTAATTTTGTTAGGTTAGGTAAGGTCGGAGTGGTAGCTTGGATACCAAAAACTCACTTGAGCACGGATAGCGGCCCGTTGTGGCGCCGCAGGTGAACGCAGTCTCTGTACTGGCCGTTCCGTCATTTGACGGAAGAGAGCCAAATAACCTATATCTGAACCTCGCAAGAGATGGACATTGACAAAGAAAGTGGATAACAGTCTCCACTTTCTCAGCGTATTTGCACCCACGGCAGAAGTCGTTAGATGGGCGCAGCATTCTTTCCGCGTGTCTTCCCATAACACAATGAACTGTAAGCATGACCACTGGTCCAAGCAACTGGTTGGTGCGCCTTCTATCCATCGAGCAGGACATTTCATGGACCCAGAATAGGTTGACGTCTCGAAAGAATTTCCGCAGGATGGCCAACTTGACCGAGGTTAGTGGCATATCCAAATCGATTGAAGAGAATTTCGGAAGTAATGCACCAGCCCTGGCGAGCTCGTCGGCTCTGCAGTTTCCCGGAATATTACTGTGTCGGGGGATCCAGATTAGTATGACACCAAAGCGCCCAGAAAGAAGCGACACTCCCTGACGATCCTGGAGTTATTCACAACGTTCGATAAATATCTTATGGCAGCCTGACTATCAGAGAAGATCGAGATGCGGGTGAAAGGAACACCGTTGACGAGGTCGTTACCTCCGCCTAAAACACGCTACAATAATCCGGTAGTCGAAGGAAAATGTTCTGGCCCAGCTTATCTCTTCTGCAATACAGGCGGCCGTGGTTATTTTGGGAACGCAAATAATCTCAAACGGAACATTACTATACTCTACGATAATCAGACGACCATCAGGATACTAAATTTCAATGTGATGAACTCCAGGACGGTGTACAGCTGTCTAAAAAGGGTAACAGTACGATGTGGTGTCGATATCATATGGGTACCGGGACATAATGATACTCCGGTTAACTGCAAAGCAAATGAACCGGCCAGTCATAGCACAACCATTAAACTCTCCTCCGAATTCTCGACTTTCTAAAATCCATTTGGGAGAACTGTAAGCTTGTAATTGGTAATGCGGTCAATAACGTTTGCTGGGTAATTAAATTAGGAAGAAACTGATTTGTATTGTGCAACTGGTTATACAAATGAAGCCACAGATTAAGTGAGTGCTACAGAGGCAAGAAAAACTTGTTCAGAATGGCAATTGATTGAAGCCCAATATGTAGATTCTGTGATGAGTAGAACGAATCTCCAGAGCACATACTTCCAAGGAATCACCAGGGTGCTTATCATGTATTAGACAGAGAGTTATATGAACAACATGCTGAACAAGCCTATAGAGATTGAGGGATGTATTCTATCGTTTTCTCCCGCGTCCTTAATAATAATAACAATGCAGTGTCTTCAGTGAGGCAGTGTCTTGTGTTATCACACAAAGATCTTTAAATTATTTTAAGTCATGACGTGCAATATTAGTCTACTCTTGAGAGGGAATGGCTTTTGTATTAAAAACCGAAAATTTAGTAAACATTTGGGCGAATACTTTTTCCTTTTAGTGTACATTTGTTAATGTTGAAGACATTTTGATCATTCATGTCAGGTATTATTGAGGTGTGTATGCTGTTCTGCACACTCACATACAAAATATCTTCCGACAAGTGTTTGGCCAAATAAAATCAGAAAATCTAACCCATTTTAGAGTGTCTTCCCACAACAGCAACAGCAACAGCAACAGAACCACAACAAAAACAAATTCTCTTGTTATGATATACAATTTGAAGTGGTGCTGTTCCCCCTCAATAACAACCCCTCCACCCCTAAATTTTTTTTTTTTTTTTTTTTTTAGGAAAAACCAAGAAAAAAAACGCTCACATCAGGGCCAAATAGTAGCTGTAGGTACCCTCAGTCTCTTGGCTTATCTTAAATAATCTTAAACTTTTGCTTGAAATTTTTTTTCTTCTTCTTGTTCTGGCTTGTTCTGAAAGAAAAAAAAAACGATTTTTTTTCTTTTTTTTTTTTTGGAAATTTTTTCACTTGCAAAATACCCATCATTGTCAACATGAAGTTCTTTTTCTTTGGATTTCTGTGTGATATTTTATACTGGCTGTAGAGAGAAAAAAAAAAGAACTGAAATGTAGGAGATACTAAATGGAAAACGAAAGAAAAACACAACAACAATTTGTACAATATGAAAGAAAGAAAAAGTGTTGATAGCTGTGAAGACATGACAAATTCTTAAATAGAAATTCCTTTCATAGGAATCCAATTCAAAATGTTCTATTTTGTTGGCAACTGACATCTTCAACGCTGCCATCCCCCACCACCACAACTACTACTGCTCACTTCATTCACTTGCACACAATATACCACACACACACACATACACAGTCCTAACGTCCTTCCTTCCACATTAAATATTGTTGTTGTCGCTTCATTTTTGGCGCACCCCTTTCAGTACATATAGTGCCATTGCGTTCACACACACATACACACCCATACACAATTGAGTTGAGTTCAGTTAAAAGCTTAACACTTTCTTGCCTTCTTCTCTACCATTCTCCGGCCATTCTCCATCATTTCTTTATTCATTCTTGTTTAGAAATTGACTTTAGTTTTCGAGTTATGCTACCAAGTATTTTTCTCATGTTTATGTTCGTGTTGTTGCTGTTACAGCAAAAGCCGAGAGAGAGAGAGAGAGAGAGAGTGAACGAGAAGAAGAAGTAAAAAAAAAAGTTCAAGAATTTAAATTAAAAGGACATTTGACAGGATTGTCAATTTTGTCAATTGTTTGGTGTGTCAAGCAGTGTACAAAAAAAAAAAAAAGAAAAAAAAAAAGAAAAAAAAGAAAAAAAATTCTTCTCTTCTTTCCAATTATTTTTTTGGAATTTTTTTTTTTTTTTTAAGAGTAGAAAGGGAACTCCCTCGAATATTTTCAGAAAACATGTTTGGGGTAATAGTACTGTAATTGCAATTTTAAAGAAATACTAACCATCTCTTTACTGATTCTTTACTTTCTTCTTTTAACTTTTCATTCGTTTTGCTTGTTCTCCTTCTTGTCTCTTAGTCTCTTAACTTGTTGAATTTTTTAATTTCTTGCACAGGCAGCGGTTGCAAGAGAGGGAGACAGCGAGAGCGAGAGAGAGATAGCAGGCAAGAAAGAAAAGTTTTTCAATTAAAAAATATTTTAAACGAGTTAAATAGTTAAATACGGTAAATAATAATTCAAATGTCATTTAATATCCTTGAAATCCTTGTTACGCACTTTCAAATACAAAAAAAAAAAAACCGAAAACAAAAATTGAAGGCATTGCTATAACTGAAGGATATCAGGCATCAGTAGCATTTACAGATATTGTCGTTTGGGTTAGACTTCGCAACCTTAGAACCTTCTTTCTTCTTAAATAAATCGTCCAGATGTCATTTAAGGAAATACCACGTTTATCGGCATGCCTTTTTCAATCTTTTTCTTATCGATATTAGTCTAGCAGTCTCCACCTTCTGTGAATCTAACTTCTGCTAAAAATGTATGCTGCAGTATCACTTCTATCATATTATTATTGTTGTTGTATAGAGTTGCTAGTGTACTGCATCCATACATCTATTGAACAGCCCTCAATCTATATAAGCTATCTTCATAATTTCTTACTCAAACCTGTATAACTCCCTGCCTAGCACTAGATGATCATGAGATGCATTAACACAGCATAGTTTTCAAGCATGTGTTCTGATAATTCATTTTTACCATCGCAGCGATCCCTATTCTGAAACAGAAGGCCGATTTCTACCTCTGAATAGACGCTTACAAACCTCTCTTCCCACCCTATGGAAAGCTTATTTGCCTGCTCATTGATCAAGGATTTAGAATAAGGAGACGTTACTTTACCTTCACAGACCAAACAGTCCCCATACTAATCTCCAGTCAAACTTATATGAAGCTAGTACGTCCTTCGAACTGCTCGGATAGTCAAGTACATCTCAATGCATCAACGTTACGAGATTGTATGTCAAAAGCAGTTCGTATGTCGAAGTAGAGCGTTTTCCTGCTCAATCTTGTTACAATTCCCCAATAATAGCAGACCTTTTCTGCTTTCAAAGTATAGTAGTTAGTGTGTTGGCTTATTGGACGTGAGGCCCTGAGACAACCCCTAGCAATTTCTTATCAGTAGCCATCTGGCAAAAACTCTAAGAGTCAGGGTAGTCATAAAACATGGATAGTGTGAGAAACTAGGTAGTAATTTCAAAAAAAGAAACCCTTTAATATTATTAAAGAAAATAAACATTGAACATTGAAACCTCTTCCTCATGTCATATGCTCATTTAAAATATCATTCTCTCCTTCTTTTTTGCCTCGTTTATATTAAAATCATGCCTCCTTACAACGACAATACTTGACTGATAAAATTCAAATTTTATTTTGTTAATAAAATTTGGTGTTAAAACGATATCTTCCCTTCTCATTGTTACATTTTGACAGCGATAACGTCAAATGATGCCGCTTATTACTTCCGTTTTAATTTTGAAAACCGCGTTAACTTATCAAATCTTTCGTTGCCTTAAATAGCAACCTGCCCTGCCAAATTCTTCAGCTTAAAAGTCGGCATCATTTAATCAAACAGGAAATCATATTGAATAAACCGTTGCTTTGATTTTTACTACGAGTGTATGCTACAGACAGAGTGCAGCTGTTTGTGTGTGGTGTGGTATAGTATGAGAGAGAGAGAGAGAAAGAGAGAGAGCGACAAAGTGTTTACAAATTGAAAATAACCAAATTTACTAAACAATAAACCTTCATTGAATGATGTTTTGTTGCGTTTTCTTTCTGGTTTTTCTTTTTTTTAGATTTTCTTTTTGCTCTCACTTAGCAGGATAATAAATTTACAAAAAAAAAAAGACCTGCTGCCACCATTTTCATTCATACTTCCAGGTTTACGAGACCAGATACGTTTTTTTTTCTTTTTTTTTTTTTTGTCGTAAATATTGCGCACACTGTTTCAGGTTGTTGATGTTGTTGTTTTGCAGCTCAATAATGACGTCATTGGTTGTAGCAGCTTTAACCAGGAAAAGGATATAAACAACAGGTTAAGAGTTGCTTTTATCCAAAATAACTGTTATAAACAAGAGCATTTCACAATGTATGCATACTAAGAGATTCACAAGAATGAAACAGAGAGAGAGAGAGAGTGAGCGTGTAAGTGAGTAATAGTCAGAGTCAAGTGCTCTTAAGAGATACTAAGTAATATGCTCTTGTGCAGTATGTGTGTGTGCCAGAGTGTTTCATTTTCTATGACTTAATGGCTGTCATTAGAAATTTTATGTCATTTCCGAGTGTAGCTTGTGTTATTTTTTTGTTTTTTTTTTTTCATTTCAAAATTACTTTATTAAGAGCAGTAAAATGAAAAATAAAAAGAGAAAGAGAACGTTAGGCAGAGAGAGAGAGAGAAATAGCAAAATCTTATATTGTATTTTTTAAAGTATACTTTGCGGCAATGTTTATTACACACACACAACAATTAAAGAGCATCAATGAAAAAAACCAAAAAAAACAAAACTTATTGAAATGAAATAAGGAAAACCAATAAAAAATGTTTATGTACGTATGTAGACATACATACATATGTACATATGTATGAAATAACAAATAAAAAAAACCCCAACAAAACTTCATTATGATGATAATAATGATTAACATGACAGAAGGTTGCCACAGCACGATGACAACTATAAAATTATAGAAACGAGTCAACGTTCGAGAGCGTCGGGTCATTGAAACGCTTATGTGTATACAAACGTACAAAAATACATAAAACTACTACCACAACAAATACTCTACTATTTCAAAACCAAAAAACAAACAACAAAAAAAGTAAAAAAACAAAAGAAAATTAACGTAATTATTTGCATTTGGCTTTGAATAACACCTAAAAATATTTTAAAAAAATTCCTTCCTTTAAACAGCCTAAATGTATGCTTTTAAATAAGTTTCCCAAAACAAAACAAAAAACAAAAACAACATTTCAACATTTTGTTGGTATTATTCGGTTATTAAAAATATATGTTTAGACAAGTCTAGTGTAGCATTTATACGCCATTAAAATACTCTTTCATTGCCGTATACAAAAATCAGTCTCCATGCTATATAGTATACATGTATACGGCAACATGCAATACATACATACGTGTACATACGTGAATGCATAAACAGATTTGTGTAAGTGTGAAAAAGAGAGTCGTTCGTTTGTCTGTTAAAAGACAACCACCGTAAACAACAACAACAGCAACAACAGCAATTGCTTGGTCCATATTTTGGGATTTCGAAAACATCGTTTAAAATCGTGTTTTTTTATGCTCTCTCTCGCTTTCGGTGTTCTTTTTTCTTTTTTCTTTTTGTTTTCCTAAAATATAACCGAAATCAACAACAACAACATCAACAACAGTATTAAGGAAAAGTAAGAGCAAAAACGTATAACAAGTGTTGCCGGCATTTTTTTTACGAGTAAAAACAAAAATGTGCTCTCGCATATATGCTAGTGTGAGTGAGTGAGTGATTGAGTGTGTATAAGAAGTGTAACATGAATGCTGCCTGCTAGCGAAGAAAGCATGGTTTTGTCTCATGTGCACATGTATGCATAATAGTTTATTAGTTTTTGCATAATATACACCACATTTCGTACATACATACATACATACATACATACATACATACCTACATACCTATATACAATACAATACAATATAAAACAAATAAGAGAGAGAGAGAGCGAGAGAGACAGAGAGTAAGAGCATATGATGTTGCTCTTTAGCTTTCACAAATTAAGAGAAAAGTGCTGCCGTATAACAAATAAGAGCCCGCTTAATAAGACCACCGCACGAGACATGAGTATGTTTTAAAGCGGTTTAAACGTATACACACCATTTTATGTATCCTAGACATGTGTGTGTGTATGTATGAGTATGTATAAAACATGGTGAGTATGTTTGAATTTATGTATGTACATAGATGCGTGTATGTGTGAGAGTCCATCATTACACAAAAATTCATTGAGTAAGGGATTCTCTATCGTATTATTTTTATTT
This sequence comes from Sarcophaga bullata, assembly GCA_005959815.1. Classification (NCBI taxonomy): domain Eukaryota; kingdom Metazoa; phylum Arthropoda; class Insecta; order Diptera; family Sarcophagidae; genus Sarcophaga; species Sarcophaga bullata. The sequence continues at coordinate 1,979,289 of QOCX01000002.1, forward strand.
GCTTTCCTCTTTTCTTCTCCTTTTTTCTTTCTTTTTTTCTTTATTGTTGTTGTTGTTGTCGTAGTAGTTGTGGAAGTGATTGTCTGCTTTTGATTTTATCTGTGTGTCGTCTAGCAATGCTCGTACATGTGATGGCTGCTGTAAAAGTCTCACTGCTGTTAACGCTGTCGCTTCCTTAGTACGTAACAACTTTCGTAGCATATTATTGTTGTTTATTATCTTATTGTTGTTGTATTTAAACAGGTCTGTCTGCCTTTTTCAAAACGGTTTTGTAATTAACAGTTTCATGCAGTATACTGTAGAGTTATAACACTTCTAAGCCGTCAAGTATACTACAAAAGCATTTTTATACGACGGCATGTCAAGTCCACTGGCAAAAAAGGATGACTAGTGAGATGAGCAATTGTGGCAGAGCATGATAATATTCCACGTATGTAAATCAAGCATACCATTCATCAGCCAAATAGCTTTTCTATGTCTTGAATGATGATCCGAATGTAATGATCCGAAATAGCTCCTCAGAATCCTTATCATTCAAGAACGATGAAGGATTTTGAAGAGGCGTTCGTTATAGACTTAACAACAACGTAACTATCCGAATAAATCAATAAAACTCCCGCCACCTTACAAAGCATTGACCGTCGTTTTTCAAAATGACTATGACTTCTGCCTGGGAAAAACAAACTAAAGGCTGACGAATACAGATCGCGTGATAAAGTCGGATGAGGAATTTATTCGGAACAATTGAGGGTTAGATTTTCTCTTAAACTATTGGCACAACTTGTTTGAATTCAGAATCATTGTAACTCAAAGTTACTTTGATCTTCCATTTTGTTTTTTTTTGCATCAATTTAGTTTTTTTTGTATGCAAATAAAGGCCTTTTAACAGGCTTCTATTACTCCCAAATGCCTTACTACTGCCTTGCACATGTTAAATATCAATACAAATATGTATTTGAGAGTAAGTGTGTGTGTGTGTTACCATGTAATTCCCATGCATATCCTAACATTGCAAACAAACAAACCAAATTCAAATTTTCTCTTCTATTTCACACACACACACACACACAAACACTTTTTTTCTTCTCTTCCTTTTAATTTTGTTTGCGATTGTATTTTATTTGCTAATGTTGTTGTCATGCTTTTGCTTAATGTTGCTGTTTTTGTTGTTGCTGTTGTTGTTGTTGTTGTTATTTTTACAATTACACATCAAACTCCCAGCGACTATATTGATTGTATCTCTCATAAGCAAAATGTTGATTGTTTGAGTGAGTTTTGTTTTTGTGTAATGCGTGTGTGTGTGTATTAGTTTTGTAAACTCTTCATAGAGATTCGCAAGAGATGACGTATGATAAGCATTTTGTTTATATGGAAATGGGTTTTTGTATATTGTACAACGGTTATATTGTTATTGTTGTTGTTGCTGTTACTATCATTAAAATTCCATTTTGTCTCGTATAGTCGTTGTTAAAGTTTTCTTTTCTTTTCTTTCTTACTTTCTCTCTCTCTCTCTCTCTCTTTCTCTCTGATATTTTAATATTGTTATGGTTTTCCATTGTAGTTTTTGTTGTTGTTCATGCGGTGTCGTTTCTTTTTCTCATTGTATTCCTGTTTTTGTGCTTTCGTTTATTTGTGCTTTGCACGTGTGTGTGTTTTTGTATTTGCAATGAATGCTGTGAAGCCGGTCTATTGCTCTTCTTGTTGCCAACTACTTTAACTATGTGTGTTTGTACATACAAACAATTACAATCGCTACAGTGTTAGTGAAAATACTAGGGACTCTCTTCGAATACTTTTTTTTACGTTTTTCGTTAATTCCTTGAATTAAATTGCATTGAATATGCAGCATATTTATTAGCTACTCCCCTAATGCCAAACTCTTAATTCAGAGCCATTACTTGTTTACGTTATTGTTCACTACAATCCTTCAGTCAGGATTACGATTTAGTTTTTAGCACCATTCATGTTGTGTGTGTTCATTTTATCCATTTAATGGATATCAGAGCTTCTGCCGCCAAACTGCGGAGAGGAAGTTGTCGAAATTTTCCATATTCCGGTTTATTCAAGATGTCTGAGTCGAGGATATAAGCCAATGCCCCACATACTAGACTACGGCGACTTCATACCCATGGTGTTCTCAATTTCACCGTCGTTAAAAACGAATAATTGCATACAACAGCGCAGATTTGGCCAATAGGGGAGAGAAATGGTGTTTGAAGTGCACCTAATCCTCTCTACATTCATTAATATTCTTAGGAAGAAGTATCTATCAACAGAAGCCTTTGAAAGTAACTTAAAATATATGCTTTTGCCTTCATGTTGAGGTAATCTGTAAAAGAGTCGTAGTAATAAACTTTATTTTCTAGTGACAATGTGAATACTGTCCTCAATAAAACCTTAAATTTCTATTCATTGCTGCTTAATTATGCTTAGTCCTTATAATTTCGTCCATGACTGTAAATGACTACAATATTGAGTAAGTATGTAAGTGGCTTTTGTGTGTGTCTATCGTATCTCTCTGTATAGTGTATGGCTCTATGAACATTCACATTCACATTCACATTCACATTTTCGTTTTCGTTTTGTTCTTGTTTTTTTGTTTCTTGTTGTTGTTATTTTTTACGTTATCATTTTTATTGTTGTTATTTTTTGTTGTTGTTGGTTTGTTTCTCTAGCAGTTAGTTGTTGTTGTTTCTGATGTAGTTGCTCACTTTTCTTTTACTTGTGCTAGACAGCGTGGAATTGTGTTGAGGTTCGTTCTTTTTTCTTCTTCCTACATTTTCTTTGTGAAATTTTTCTCTTTTTTTCGCTTGTCTTTTTTTTGTTTTTGTCATTGCTTTTGTTGTTGTTCATATACAACATACATGTATGTATGTATGTATGTATGTGTGTATGTATGTAGAGAGCAGCATCATTTATCTCAAAACTGCCAAAAGCATGAGCTTTTCTGTGTTCTCTTGTGTTGTTGCTGTTGTTGTTGTTGTTGTTGTGTTCGTTAGTCCTGTTTTTATGTGTTTTCTTACTCTTCGTCGTATTGCTTTGGCACACACACACACACTCACACACACAAACACACTAGGAGGTTTAATGCAATGTTTTTTGTTTTTGACATTTTTTTGTCCTGCATGGTATTGCATGGTTTTTACTACGATTTTAAACCTCTCGGTATAGAGTTACGCTCTTTCTCTTAATATAAGTGTGCAATTGTTGTTGTTGTTGTTGTTGTTGTTATTGTTATTATTGCATTGTAAACTTTGATGGCGCATCCCGTTTTGTTATTGTTGTCTACATGATGATACCTGCTGTTGTTGTTTTTGTTGCTGTAACTACAACTGTTGTTGTTTCTGTTGTTGGTGTTGTTACAACATATTGCTTGTTGTTCTTTTCTCTTCTATACTGTGTTGTTTTTGTTTTTTTTTTTTTTCTTTCTCTTTGATGTTGCCTGGCAATATTATGAAAATGCCATCAATAGGGCCTATTTTATTACACACACAACAACAATAATAACAACAACAACAACAAAAACAAAAACAAATAACATAAATAATGAGAAATGGAAGTATGTATGTATGTATAGAAGATGTATGTAACGGTGTAATATTTTATTTTGTTTCTGTTGTTGTTAAAGTTGTTGTTGTTGTTGTTGTTGTTGTTGTTGTCTTATTATTATTTGTTATTATTCAACCGTTTCAGGTTATTGGCTCTGCAAAAAGAACCACGTGGTGTTACTCTGTATTACATGTGCTCCTCTACCTTTATTTTCTTGTTTATGCTGCTGCTATCTCCTCTCCTCTCTGCCTTTAAATTACCGGTGCATGTACATATCATATCAGCAGTTGGTAGTCACACTGGTTGTTGTAGTAGTCGTAGTCGTAGTCGTAGTGGTAATAGTACTCGTTCACTTATTGATACACATTTTATGTGATTTTTTCTTTGTTTTTCTCTTTCTTTTTTTTTGGTTTTTGATTTTTTCTTGTTTTTTGTTTTTGTTTTCCTGTTACCAATAGCTGTTAACATGGTCTATTACATGTGCATACAATTTGTTGCGTATACTTTATTGTATGCCTACGTGTACGTTATACATGCAACATTCGCGGTAGTCTGACAAACATACAGTGCGTGAGAAAAACATTTTTTTTTTTTGAAATTTTGGTTACACAAGCATTCGAAAGGTTTTTTTTTAAGTTTCTTAAATAAGAAATCAGAAATTCAGTAAATTTTCTAGAAATTTCACTTAATAAGCCGAAGTGGTTGTTCATAAGCATCAAAACTGGTCATTTGGGTCACTCAGTTGTTACAAAATTTCATGAAATTTTCCTTCTGAAGAATGTCATCCTCTCAGCGGACTTCTGGAGCAAAAACTGAACTATCTTTACTCCACGAAGAAAGCAAGAAATTTAGAATACGCCCTTCGATAGCTATACGCACATCATCGATTAATATTTCAAGAAATATTCTAGTCTTAACGCTTTCTTTCCTTAACTTATAAACCCCATGCCGCACATAGCAATTCCTCTGACATATCTGGCTAGTCTGGCATTATTATTTTATAATTAAACCATATGTCTGTCATGCTAACAACAATAATTGCAACAACAAATATTTGTTTTTATTAAATTACCAACAGCACTGCATATTAGAATTTCTGTAGAATCCTACATGCATACTTACATACGTCAGTGACACTGAGTTCACAGACAAGTTTTCCTTAAAAAAAAAAACAAGCGAAGGAAAAACCATTTCAACTCATTTAACCACACAATAATGGCATGAACACAAAGCAAGGACAGCAGCCACAATAACACTAGAAACAGCAACAGCCACAGCAACAAAAACCATTTCGATGAAAACAACTGAAAATGTTTAGATTCTCTTCCATTTCTTGGGCATTGATTCTTAATATTTAAGCAGTTCTGTGGTGGTGCAACGTCAACGGAACACACAATAAAAATTCCAAACAAACAAATGCAAAAGCAAAAAAAATACCAGGATAATGACAACTAGAAAAATGGAAAAAAAATAAAACACGGAATATGTGAGACATGATAGAAAAAGATAGATAGAGAGAGAGAGAGAGAGCAAACAACACAACTACCATAATAATAACAGCATAACAGTGTGTGTTATACATATAAAGAGTCTTAATATGATAGAGAGAGCGGGGGAGAGAGAGGAAGAACGAATAAGCCATAATCATATTAAAATATTGGCGACAAAAACACAAATAAACTCAAGGATTCCATCCTTTAGATGTGATAAAGGTAGTAGGGAGAGTGTAGCCACCAGAGAACAGCAATGTGTATTCAAACAGATGAGTAGAATCGAATCATACTCATAGTGTGTGTGATGCTCATACGAATTCATACTTATTTCAATATCATGGAACCTTTGCTCTCTACTCATATTCAAAGTTTGAAGTATTCATCATATTCATACTCATACAACACGTATGATGTTATTGATTTCAAATCTCCATGTCTCAATTCATACGCGAATCACAAAATAGGTATGAATCGTGTACGAACACTAAAATAGTCACTAGAAGGTTGTGTGTTTGCTCTGCTTGCTGCTCTGTCTTTTTTGCTTATGTGTCTTCTTTTTTCTTTTGTTGCAAATACAATCCAAATGAGTCAGGCTTATGAATCAAACATCTTTCGAATGGTATGAGTTTGATGGCAACGTTGTACGCATACTCATTGCAACCTGTAGCTGTAAATCAACGTTGTATTGAGTTCGAAGGAATCAGAGTACATAGTTAAGTTGCAATATTGTTGACTCACTTATACTCAAAATTTCATGAGTGCTTATGAGTAGCGAAAAAACGATTCAATGCCGATTTCTGATAGCCACCATGGTATCTGGTATGCCCATGACGGTTCCATTTAAAGGGGCTCAGTATTGTTTACTATGGTAGGCTGTTCGAAATGCATTTCATCATTACAGTCCCTTGGTCAGTATTAAAACCTAGCTTCTTAGAACACCCATGTTGTATGTGTTTATTTTACTTATAATTGGCGGGACCCACTGTTTAAAATAGACTCCGAACGATAGGTTTTTGATTAAAGGGTTGTAATGACCAATTAAGTAGGTAAAAATTACAGGAGCAAGGGAGCAACAGGGGGAATTGCCTATGAATATTTAATTGAAATCCGTTTATATTATAAGTAACAGAAAAAACTTCTGCTAATAAAGAGTTTTACATACGAATAGTTACGTATTTACGTTAATAATTCAAGTCTAACAACCCAGGCAGTGCATTATCGGAGGAGGCTCGAAATAAATCAGGAGAAGTGATGTCACTACAAGCCATAAGTTTCGATAAAAGCGTTTCGTGGCACATTTTTTGTAAATGGTTTGAAATTGTGTTGCTTGCTCTTGCCAAATAGCTTAATAGGAGACTTTCCTGCATTTTGAAACTAACTTCAACAGGTTATTAGTAGAATCGGTCTTACGGAAACTGTACTGCATGTCGCTATTGCTTTAGCAACCTTCCTTTCAAAGAGAAAACTGAAAAAGTAAACAAATGCATGAACAATCGTTGCAAAATATAGCTTAACGCCCTGAACTAGAGTAGTTACCATCCGGCCCAGAAGAAATTCGAAAAAAGGCCTTCAATTGCAAAACAAAATGGAGATATAGTCGGCATTCCAAACGATAACGCAATTTTTAAATTATTTTGCAACATGTGCCTCCCTATTTTTGTAGCAAACATACTCGCATTTGTGGTTATACCAGTTGTTCGTATGTGTTCAAAATAAAGCCGACATGCTGCCCATACTCTTGTACATCTCATACCCTATAATTTGTTGGTCCCCCCCCCCTTAAGGCATATGAAATATGAGAACAAAACATCAGGTATAAAATGTTTAAATCGAATCAAATACGAATCAGTTGAGTTGAATAAATATACAACAAGAGAGAGAGAGAGAGAGAGAGAATGAGAGAGGGAGGAAATAAAGTATGAATGAATTACTGATTGAATGAATGAATGAGTGATTGAATAAATGAATGCATGAATGAGTAAGGAAGGGGACGTTTGTGCTATACAGCATAACTGAAATAGGCCATTTCGTTGGTAACAGCAACAGCAACAGCAAAAACAGCCCTAACAATTAACAAATTATTTGAAATATGTACGTACATATGTATGTATGTACACACACACACAAGAGCGTACAATATGTCTACCTGTACTTGGCCAAATAGACCAAAACCATGTAATGTAATGCAAGAAGTATTTATTAAATATTCCTATACACACACATAACCTTACTGCCCTCCTCCTCCACCTTCTCCACCACCTCCTCCAATCATTTCTTTGAATAATTCCTTTACTTAACGAGACTGTACTGTAAAATAGTAGTGCGTTGGGGTTTTTGTGGTGGTTAATTGCATAAAATTTTAAGTGATTTAGTATTTTGGAAATTAGAAAGATTTACCATTAGAAAACTTTGACTTTGACTTGCATGTTGGTAACGCCATGACATTTAAGTGTGGTAACCTAAGGGAAATAGAGGGTATAAGGGTAGGTAGGGTCAAGGAATGTGATACAATGTTTGAACAGGAATATCAGAAGAAGCTAAAGTGGTTTTTAATTACAAAAACAATACAATTATCGTAATAGCATAACAACTAATGTGTAGTTATTTAACTCATATGGCGTATGATTACAGCAGGTAGTGGGTAAATAGTTGCATTTATTTTATTCGCAATAAATTCTTTATGAAATCTTTAATATTTTTAATAAATTACTAGCCTGGTGCCATAATATTAGATTGTATCGCAAAGAAACCACTTCTGTAATCATAAATAAATAAATAACACCGGATGCTAAAAGAAGTTCTATGGCAAACGCTTTGGGATTAAAGCAAAATTTGATCTCAAATGCCGGCTGGCAAAACAGATAAATCGATGTAACCGATTGCAAACTATTGCTAGCACATCTGAACCAAGTTCAGTGATTATCTTCTGATCGTATAACGAATAATTTTGCTATTGACTTACTTCCTTAATTGTTTATTACAATTCTTTAGTCTGGTTTACAACCTATTGCCCACATTACTCTTGGTGTATGTGTTAATTTCTGTCCGTGAGTAATGGGACTTACAGTTTAAAGTTGACTCCGAAAGACAAATGTTTGACACACTTTTCATGGCAATTTTAATTTAACTTTCAAAAGTTTTGCATGAAAACTGCTGAGAGGATGTCGCCGAAAATATTTTTTTGAACCACAGCATCACGTTTAAACAGCCAACGCCTTACCAACTACAATACGATGATATCGCCCATATATAATCCAAAAAAAAAAAAAATAAAGGTTGTTGGCGTATATCCGCTAACCTGATTATTTCTAATTGAAATTTTTGTATTTTTCAATTTTAATGATTTCTATTTACCTAACCACTGCTGTATAGTTTAAACATAATAATTTATAATAAGATTTTCTTCCTTTTTTTTGTATTTTATTTAGTTTTTAATTAAATTTCTCATATAAAAAGAGCTGTTTTTCGATAATTTTTATACTCAAATTATAATTTAAATCCGGCAACAACAACAACAACAACAACAACAACAAGAAAAAGAGTAGAGAATTTATAATCATAAATTAAAAAAAAAAAATTTTCGATATTTTTTAATTGCTTTTATTATTGTAAATTGAATGTTGTTGTTGTTGTTGTTGTTGTTGTTGTTGATGTTGTTATTATATTGGTAAATGGTAATTGTAATGGATTTAAATATGATATATTTTTGCATTATATTGATGGTTCATTGATCGTCTGGAGTTGTTGCAACAACAGCAACAACAGCAACAACATGTAGCATATCAATAGCATTATATGCTGCACTATACGATTATTGTGGTCATTTACTGTACGCAAATCCTTCAATCAATTTAATCTTACACTTCAATACTTCAATACTATTGCGTATGCATTCGCAAACTATTTTCATTTTTTTTTTTTTGCTCTTTTTATTGTATTTGTATCAGCATTCGTGGATATCAGTCAGTCGTTGGTTTTTCCTGCATATCCTACTTCCTTCATTTGTTTTTTTCATTCATCCTGCATTTAAATCGTTTCTGTGTAAAGTTGTTGTGAAATAATCATTCGTTACAATCACACAATCGTCGATGTCCATCAGCCGTAAAGGACTTTTTTTCTCTTTCATCATTAAATCATTGTGATCATCATGCGATTTAATTTTAACGGTTTTTTTCTGTATAATGAAACAGAAAAAGAGAGAGAGAGAGCTCTCACACATATACAGAGAATTAAATGTCTGAATATTGTTACGGTGTGTGTGTGTGGTAATAAATAAAATGCGTTAAAATACCAAAAAAATCCCAGCAAAAGTTTGCATCGGCAACCAAAAAAAAACGTAAAAAAATTAGGAAAAAGTATTCAAAAGCTTTAAAAGAGAAATGAAACACGCTGTGATGGGATTTCTCTTGAAAATCTTTTGTACTCATTTACCTAGGCTATGATCATGTCCTTAGCTAACACAAACAAAGACCAAATTTTTTAGCCAATAAACCCACATGCCAGCAGGTTATTCCTCTTATAGTTCACAATAAAATTGTAAACTTTCTTAGTAAAAAAAAACTTCAACTCAATAAGCTTTTTTTATAGCTGCGCTGAAGTAGCCGTAATCTTGTAGGTAGCGTGTTGGCTTATTAGACGTAAGGACACGGTTCAAACCTCAGGTCAGGCATCAGTACTTAAATCTGGAAAATATTTCTTCGGCGACTACCTCTCAGCAGATTTCTGGCAAAAACTTTGAGAATGAAATAAAATTGCCATGAAAAGTTTCTTAAAAATCAGAGTCGACTTTAAATTGTAGGTCCCGCCATGTCATGTCATAAATAAAATTAACACACACAACATGAGTGGTGTAAGAAACTAGGCCGTAATCCTGACTGAAGGGTTGTAATGGCCAATTATGTATGTTTGTAATAGCTGCGCTGCTTAATAACAATCTGAACAGTTTGTATCTTTGGGTTGAAAACGAAATAAATTTAAAAGCGATTCATTGCTTTAATGTGTTGCTGGGTAATATAGTTGCAGATTCACTATGCCATTACATCACATAATTCCATCAAAAATGACGCTAGTCTGTATAAGCTTAACAATGTCATAATGTAAGCAATTCCCCCGGCTTTATCACAGTTTTCAAAAACTCTTCTTCAAATAAATTTTTCTAAATTTGAAATCCAAATCCCCAAAAACATTTTATTTAATGGCAGGGCGTGCAAGCCATCATTTGCTTAAATTTAAGGATTTGTTTTCCTAGAAGCCTTAACCAAAGTATTTTCGCCTTCATTAAGCTTAAATTTAAAGTCCCGACAACATAGCTTTTCCAGTACGTCCCTGTTTATGCACACACATGGCCATATAAATGTATTACTTTTGTACGGCACTGTATTATTATTATAGTTTCCGTATGTGTTGCCATAAAATCACAGCCATTTTTATAACAAAAACAAAAAATTGTTTAAGAAATTAAGAAAATTGAGAGAGAATCAAAATGGAAAAAAAATCTCGTTAAGCTTCTTTTCCAATGGAATGAATCTGCTTCGTGCTTCGTGAAAAGGTTCCGCCGGGAATTTAAATTATCGAATCGAGTGGCTGTGTGTATTGCAAATGCAAACAATCCGTGATTTATTTAAATACCGCATTAATTGAAATTATCACTCATTTCACCAGCCAGATACGCGGCATTCAATTCCCAATTAAAAACAAAAAAAACAAAAAAAAAGAAGGAATTAAAAAACACACATACACACACACACACACAAAACATGGCCAAAATGTACCACAAACACAGTGTGTGTTGGCACACATGTGGTTAAAACAATGCAGAAATTGTTGTTTTCTTGGACTGGCACGGTCTGGCTGTCAATGCAATTTCAATTGTTGCTTAAGAATATCAACAAATTTTAAAAGAAACTTCTTTAAAGCGCACCATTTGAATATCGATTATTGTGGCTTGTATTTAAAATAATTAGATTGGCTGTAGGTTGTAAGACAGAAGCCTAAAGGAAGGGTTGTTCGCTCACAATTAAGAGACACCAAACTTAGTTTATATAGAAAGTCTGGATCTTGTCAAAGCTTCCCTATTTTCTGCCAATTCACTTCTGTCAGACGAGTCCCTAAAATGTTGGAAACTCGGGTTTACGAAGGCTGGACAATGACACAAAAGGTGTTTCATAGTTTGGAAGTGTTCACTACATGCCCACTTTTATACGATGTACGTGGCTCGTGACCTGTCCTTATTCAGTCTTCAAGTACTCATGGTTTTCCCATCATTTGCCCCCGAGTATCTTTGTAATCCTTTCTACTGCGTTCACAACAGTATAAGTATCGTTGAGAATATTTTTGTTTTAAAGACAAAGCCGACAAAGAACTCCTGCTTACTGCGTTCCTTGGACTGCTTATTGCTGAAACAAAATCAGAAAATCTTAAATATTCGGAAGCTAACCAGTATCCCTGCCATAATTAACCAAATTTATGGGTGAGTTATGCTTGAATGGAAGGCGCTTAAACCAAGATTTATTTGCTTACTAAATTGGATGTTACAACTTCTTTAGCCAGGACTACAACCTAGCTTCATACATCACTCATGTTGTATGAGTAAATGAACAGATTTTTAAGAAAAATTTCAATTCAATTTTATTTTACTCTCAAAATTTTTGCCAAAAGACATTTGAGAGAGGAAGACGCCGCAAGAAAAATTATTTTCAAATTTTGTTGTGTTCGAGATGTCTGACCTGGGGTTTGAACTACGTGGTCTCGTCTAATAATCTAATAAACTAGCTACTAGACTACAATGACTTCAAGTCGTTTATTTCTTAGGGAATTCCTTTCTTTCCATGTCTATTCGTGTTAATAAAATTCTTTTTATTTTTAAAATTAAATTTTTAAAATTTAATTTTTCTTTTTTGGATTTCATTAATCGCTTTAAAATTGAGTAACTTTTTCTCAAACTGCTGTCGTTGATAATTTATTTGTATTTCTCCTTCGTTTCCATAATTAAATTCTGAGTGAAAAGATAAAAAACAAAAATTAACTGACTTGTTGCCATGTTATATTATTATTATGGGGTGGCCATACTTTTCAAAATAATTCTCTTCCGTACGACATGGCTTCTGTAACAATAAGTTGAATTCGTTAAAAAAAAAACAAATTTTTCTTCTCAGTAACTGTAGATGTTGACTTTTCTTCTCTTCTCCCTAACCAAACTTCTGATACTGATTCTGATTCCGATCCTGATCCTATTATAGAAAGAATTAAATCGTACTTCTAGAAGCCGCTTATAGAAGCCGCTTTTATAATATGAAGGTCATCTCCGATGCATTGTTTACTCGTTTATTCCTACTCCTTGTTATAATTGTTATTTACACGTAATTTTTATTCGTTATTAAACGTAAAAAGGGGGGCGGGGAGAAAGAAATCAATTAAACGAGTCACATCATACAGATCATTAAACATTTAATGGAATTTTATTTACACGAAATTACCGGCATTTAAAGACAAATAAGACAGGCAGACAGACAGACAGACAGACAATAATAACAAAAATAAACAACAACAAAAAAAAAACAATAATTATTAATGCTTATTGGGTGTATGTGTGTATGTAATGGATGTATGTGTATAGTGAAAAATTTTTTGGTCTGCATTGTAATTAAAAGAATAAATTTGAAGGCATGATAATGCAGTGCAAATAAAATCATTGTCCTTAAAATTAGTCAAACTTCTAATTAAATTATCTCATGCCATTGTAATTACATGCGTCTTAAAAATAAGTTGGCAGGCACTCAGTCTTCTTCCTATCCATATCATATCAGCTGAGCCTAACATTATTGCAAGTGCTTTTATATTATCAATATAGGCATGACCTCCGCATGATAAACACTGCAGTAGTAAGGCAGCCTATAGGAAAGTCTTTTATAAGAGCCTTTAAAAAGTGTACCACACGTTACTCTATCAGACATTTTGAAGCCATGGGTTTATACCTCAAGGCCCTTATCTCGAAACTTCGCTTGATCACACCAGAAGACCCTTAAAACCAATCTCCCCGCATGAGATTCTTAGCGCAATTGTAATGAAATATAAAAAATAAGCTTTATTTTCAAGTAGTACCAAGATTTTTTTCTTTAATTTTGTTCAGAAAATATGCAAAAAAATGCAAAAATATGCTTTAAGAAATGTTAATAAGAAATATGCAAAAATATGCAGAAATATGCTTTAATAAATTTTGTAGCAAATCGCTTAAAAATAGTAAAATAATATATTTTCTATGAATTTACATGAAATTTCAATCTAATAACAGACTTATTGAGGTCTAATAAGAAATATGCCAAACTATGCAAAAATATGCCTTAATAAATATTATAGCAAATCGTTTAAAAATTGTAAAATAAAACATTTTCTAGCAATTTAAACAAAATTTCAGTCATAAAACGGACTTATTGTAGTCTAATAAGAAATATACCAAAATATGCAGAAATATGCTTTAATAAATATTATGGCAAATCGTTTAAAAATGATAAAATAAAACATTTTCTATAAATTTAAACAAAATTTCAGTCATAAAACGGACTTATTGTAGTCTAATAAGAAATATACCAAAATATGCAGAAATATGCTTTAATAAATATTATGGCAAATCGTTTAAAAATGATAAAATAAAACATTTTCAATGAATTTACATGAAATTTCAATTAAATAATGAACTTATTGAAGTCTAATAAGAAGTATGCAAAAATATGCTTTAAGAAATGTTAAAGCATATCGTTTAAAAATAGTAAAATAAATCATTTTCTAAGAATTTAAGCAAAATTTCAGTTATAAAACGGATTTATTGAGGTCTAATGAGAAATATGCCAATATATGCAGAAATATGCTTTAATAAATTTTGTAGCAAATCGCTTAAAAATAGTAAACTAAAACATTTTCTGTGAATTTACATGAAATTTCAATCCATTAACGGACTAGTTGAGGTCAAATAAGAAATATGCAAAAATATGCTTTAATAAATATTATGGCAAACCGTTTAAAAATGATAAGATAAAACATACTCTGTGAATTTAAATGAAATTTCAATTAAAAAACGGGGCTTATTCAGGTCTAATAAGAAATATGCAAATATTGTTTCCAACTTAAAATGCCTTAAAAAATGTCTCTTCATTAAATTGAATCAAAATTTTGTTTAATTTTTAAAGTATTTTCCACAAAATAAATGGCATGTGTTATTTAATATTTAAAATATGCTTCTAAAATCTAAAATATTGTCACAGGTCACATAGTATTACAACACAAATAATAATTTCATTGATTATTTTTTGTTGTTGTTCTTCTTCTATGTTCTTTTTCTTTTTTTTTTTTTTAAATAAAATTCAACCAAAAATTTAATCATTCGAAAAATTTTATAATTGTGGGTATTGTGTTCAATTCAGCAGAGGATTTATTGAATTTTATTTGCTGTTGCATGCACACATCCCAAACACACTTACTCAAATGCCTAGCCCAACACAATTATTGCAACAACAAAAAGAAAGAAAAAAAACAAAAACAAAAAAATGAATTGCCTGCCTGCCTGCCTGGATGCTTGCTTGCCTGCGTAAATTTACGCAATTATTTCGCGTATTACATGCATATTTTTGCACAGATTATGAGAAATGATGCCCCGTAAATACAATGCCGCATAAAACTGTATTTACACGCTACAATATCTATGAATTACATGTGATGTTTCATATCACTGAGTAATTGTTATAAGTGAGTGTATGTATAGGTGTGCGTGTGTGTGTGTGTGAGTGACAGCTTAAGGTAAAAATTGTTGTTTGTATGTAATTAACCGTTTTACATTGAATTTGTATTTCAGAATATTTAAAATGAAAATGATTTTTCATTAAATTTAAATACGTTATCAGTCCCCTTTTTTCTCTTCCACTGCTCCCACAAACTCATGCTGCTTTTGTAGTAGAGCACAGTATACATAGCATTTAATTTTGTGTATGAGTGTATGAGAGTGTATTTATTGAATGTCACCACAGTGTAGCCACATGTTGGCAACTTAATTTTACACATATGTACGTTTACAATACACGTCATAAATTATTAACAACAACAAAAAAAAAAATTCATAAATTTACAAATGTTAGTCAATAATTTAATATTTTCTCTCTCTCTCTCTCTTTTTTTTTTTTTTTTTTTTTGAACAACAACAATAAAAACCAGGTTACAAGGTGATAATCATATTTTTTGGCCGGCCACAGCGTTTAATTAACACCTCCCAGCTTTGGTTTTAAGCCAATTAAATAATAAGTGCCTATGCATACATGCTCTGAATTTCAATTTAATTTTAAAAGGCAATAGAGCTGCATGAATATGCTGATTTTATTTGTTGTAGTATGCTGACTTTTTGGCCACACTGTATGAGAGCAATATGCAGTTGTTAATTAGTAATGAAAGTGAAGTCGCCGGAGTCTTGGGGGTAATGCGTTGGCTTATTTGAGCATCTTGAGCATAATGAAATTTGAAAAATATTTTTCTTCGGTGACTACCACTCAGCCGATTTGTGGCAAAAACTCTGACAGTAAAACAAATTTATTTCTTAAAAATCTGTCCTTCGGAGTCGACTTTAAGCTGTAGGTCCCGCCACTCATGTATAAAATTAACGCACTCAACATAAGTGGTGTGTGAAGCTAAATTGTAATCCTCACTGAAGAGCTGTAATGTCTGTATGTATAAACTGTCCTAGAGATCACCATATAACAAGTGATAGCAACCTACATATCGGGAACTATACGAAAATTTTTCCTAGAAGTATACTTTTCCTGGTAAATTTTATTTACTTTTAGAACTTTTGCCCGAAGAATAATTACTGAGAGGAAATAGAATTTAAATTTGTATTGTAATTAGAAAATAAATAGGAATACAGGTAGCGTATTATCACTTATGTAGCACACTATATGTCACAAAGTTTATAAGATTTGATTTCCTCTGTAAATATTATTACGGTTGCAAGGTATTTAAGAAGTTGTTAATTTTTTGACGTCAATATCCGATTGCAGTTGCTTTGCAGGGCAAAAAATTTATTTTTTTTTTGGTTTTTATTTAATTGATTGAACACACTGCTAATGGGGAGCAATGGTAACATATAGATCGTTGATCGTTGCAATGAGTATGCGTTGACATCAAACTCATACCATTCGAAATATGTTTGATTCATAAGCCTACACTGTAGGCCCTACAGTCATAATTATTGTTGCATTTACAACAAAAGAAAAAAGACACATAAGCAAAAAAGACAAGGCAGCATGCAGAGCAAACACGCAATCTTCGAGTGAGTATTTTAATGTTCGCACGCGGTTCTTATTTATTTTGTGGTTCGTGTTGGAGAGTCGAAATCAACAACATCATACGTGTTGTGAAGTATGAATATGATGATTACTTCAAACTTTGAATATGAGTAGAGGTTGCATGCTATTAAAATAAGTAGGAATGCGTATCAGAAAGAATCAGAAATTATGAGTATGATACGATTCCACTAATCATTGCTAATCTCGAATTCAAACCCACTGTAACAGCTACAGTTAGTTTGGTTCGTTGTCGAGTCGACATATTTATAGTACGACGACGATGATGATGCATGTATTAATTACATGCCGTATACGAGAAAACACGAGTAGTTGTTGTGTTCTTTTAAGTCTTTAACATTAAACAGATTCAAATTCATACACATGAACTTCTACATAAAGTTTTAAACATAAACCAACCCACATATGTGTGCAAGTGTGTGTGTCCATATGCATAATATTCCTTTGGTATGTATGGCTTGTATTATAAATGTAACATTATCATTATTGTTATTGGCTATGTGCACACATACATATTCATAGACATGTTCATGCATATATGTATGCATGTATGTATTGTGTATGTATTGTGTTGCAGGATGTTCGATGTTTGTCTATAATTTGTTACGACTTGCGGCTATAAAATATGCCAGAACCCAGAACATTTATTTGTTTTTACAAATTAAATTTTATTTTAAATTTTTTTCTCCCTTTTTTTCTTTTTCTATCGCTTGCTCTCTTACTCTCTCTCTCTCTCTCTCTCTTTCTCTTTCGTCTCGTTGTCGTTTCCCTAAGTGCAGTCAATTTTAAAGTTTTCATTATTTTTAATGAAGAAGAGAGAAGAAGGGAAAAAACTTCAAAATTTTTCTAGAAAACAAAGCAATTTGGGTGTGATAAAATTAAAAAAAGAAGAAAATTAAGAGCGCACAGAGAGAAAATTGGAAAGTAAATTAAATTATCAGCCAATATAACGAGTTAAATTGAACAAAAACGTATAAACTCGTCCAACAAGAGCAAAAAATGTCATCAAATGTTAAGCTTATGCCTACTCGAACTAGTCTCACTACTCTGCTGTTATTTCTCTTGGCTCACATGGTCGGTATTACTGCCAACACCCGACAGTATTCTTTTGCTATTAGCCGTCCGTCGTTACGTGATTTTGAAACTTGTTTACTTCGTTTATTTCAGTAATACTGGGTTCGTTGCTCTCGACCATAATGAGATTTTGCTTTGCTTCTAATTCATTCTAATTCACGCATTTGCATGATCGTGGAAGGAAGGGAAGTAACCCTAAGTATTTAATTCTAGTGTTTTTAGTTTTTCAGAACTGCTTCTATCTTTTGCTGTTGCATTTTATGTTCATAAACTGAGGCTTGAGCAAGTCACCGTAGTATAGTAGGGAAGTAAGGCCGTAGACGTAAGGCCGTGGTTCAACCCCTAGCTTAGACATCTGGACCAAAACGAAATATTGCGAAATATTGTTACCTGACTTGATGCAATCACGGTTAAACACAGTGAATTACAGTCACTTATTCGAAACATAATGAAATTTGTGTTGTTCTCTACTTGACAGACCCTTTTCACTTTACACTGGGTCTTGGTATAACAAAAATGCTGCTTAAAAAGAATTTTTTGAACGAAATCTTTAAAACACAGTGTAATGGAACAAATAGAACTGCAATGGCAGAGTTTCCCTTTTTAAACTTGAACCTGATTGCTGGAAAATTACCAGCATCAGCGTNAAATCTTGCAAAAGTTTTGTAACACATACACGCACACACATACATATGTATACACAATGAAATTAATGGGAATAAAAGAAACATTAAAAGGATTAACAGCACGATAACAACAACAACAATGACACATACACCCGCAAATTTTCTTCTTTCTTTTATAAATTCTACGCGTAAGCATAGTTGGAGTAGATGTGTGTGCAATGTAGGGAAGTATAATGAAACTTACACAAGAAAGAGAGAGAGAGAGAGAGAGAGAGAGAGAGGGAGAGAGTGAGAGTCGAACGTTATTTAGTTAATGTATGGACAATGGCTATGGCTGTGAAACTGGCACAGAGTGGAGCTTTTATTATTGTTGTCGTTGTTGTTGTAATAGTAGCTTTGCTTTGTCAGCGAAATAATATTTGTTGTACTTAAAGTGTGATTTCCTTTAAATACCCCCTGAAAGTTATTAACATTCTGCCGGGCATCCTGACTGAATAAGTAGAAAACAACCACATTAACAACAGTAGCAACAGCAATAAAAAGAAACGAAGAGAGACAGAGAGAGAGTGAGAGAAAAACCTTGTGAAACATTAATAAAATATCACACGTATATGGCTATACACTAACACACTTACACATACACATGCATGTATGTACGTACGTACACTTGTCTAAGCATGAAATGTAAAAGTAATAAGAATAATAGACAACCACCCACACACACACACAGAGAGAGAGAGAGAGAGAGAGAGAGACACTGAATGAATGAGAAAATAACGGAAAGAAAACAAAAATAAAACTTTATGTTTCTTTTATTCTCATTTTGATGGTTAAAATATACGAATGGGATTAGAACTACTATTCATACACTCACACATACACATACAATCGCAAACATACGCAGTTAAATGCAATTGTATTGAGAATACACAGAAAAAAAAGAGAGAGAAAAAAATGATTGGAGATTGAGTACATGGTTATTTACTATTCATATAAGGTACGTAAAGAGTCTAGCAAGTTTGGTTTCTCTCTTCAGAAAAATATGAAATTAAACTCACAAACAAAGGTAAATGATAATTGATACCTTTACCTTCGAACATTGGCCTTTTTTGCATGGCTGTACCCTGTGTTTTATTTTCATTACACGACTAGGGTAACAAGCAAACAAATTACACAGAAAAATGAAATTCTATTTGTAAAAATAATCTTACATCACATGAAAGACCCTACTCTATACGTCCACATGGAAGTATATTCATCTGTTTGTATGTATGAATGTTTATATAACCTTTGTGCATGTGTATGTATGTTTTTATATTATAGTGTCCTCAGGATAAATTAATAATTTCGTTATTGTTATTATTGTTGTTGTGATACTGTGTATATGTGTGTTTGTATATGTGAATGTACAATACAAATAAATTATCTATGAATTATGAGTTTTTGTGGGTTACTAGAGAAAAGTATGAGTGAATAAGAGTGGGCGAGAGAGGGAAAGAGAGAAAGAGATAGAGAGAGAGAGTGAGCGAATAATAGGAAGAGGAAAATCATATCCAATCACAATAATGATGCTGATGATGATGATTTATTTATTATTTTTGCAAATTTATTTTAGCAAAAATCTTTAATTATTGTTTTCCTGCTTTAAGCATAAATTATGTGTGACATTTAATCAGAAATTTTGCAACAACAACAATAAAAAAACAGGATTCAGTATGAGAAAAGCAAAAAAGAGTACGAGATTTGCAAAATGATACGTGATTCGTTTGACAACATAAATATCAATAGGGATTAGAGAGGTATTCGTAACATTAACGGCAATTGTGCATCACCACCCCCATAATGTATTTGTGTTTCTTGAAACGAATGACTAGGGTTTTAAACTGTAATGGTTATTTGCAAGCCAGTGTTGTTAAATTAAAGGCCAGTAAAACAGAAATAGTCTAGCCTACAACTTAAAGTGATGGCCCAGATATTAACTGAAAAGTATTGATTAATCGGCCTGGGAAATCGGCAGCAGGATTTTGTATTTAAAGAATGACTTCCTTGGAATAAATTTGAAATCTAGACTGATAGTCTAATGAAGTTAGATCCGTTAGACTACCAAGAAAAGTTGAGCCATATGAGAGAAGTATGCACAGAACCAATTCTCTCTACCTACTCTACAAATGATTTCTGTAAAAGCTGTAGATCGCCTCAACAGAGGCTTTAGTTTGCCTCAAGAGAGGCTGTAGATCGGCTCAATAGAGGCTATAGATCGCCTCTATGGAAGTCATTTGCAGAGAAGCTATCACTCTACTCAATGACTTGTAAGAATAGATACACTGACAGAGATATCTCTACGATATAATTTAAGTGCTTGATTGGTAAGCTTTCCATTCAATTTAGGTCAGCTGAATCAACCGCTTTTGCTAATAGACAGCCTGAAAGAGGTGAACGGTATACCTATGCATGGTCACTAGTGGACATTAGGACATTAGGCTTATAAGCTAGAGTCGTAGGGTTGCCCGCTTTTCTCCAACGCTGCAGTAAATGCTCTGAACAAGAAGCTTTCAAACGTGTTCCCCATTGAACTGCTCTTATTGTACCGTCCCATGAAAATCCTACAACAGATGATTGAATAATAAGCCTCTGTTCTCCTACTACTGAGATAAATTCCATCACTTCTCCGCTCTTTTATTTCTCTCCGTGGAAATGCTTACGTTTTCTTTGATTTGTTTTTATTTTAACGTGGATTTTTTTGTTGAGAAATAAAATTTAGTGCCTGAAACGTTCAAGAGAAAAAAGAAAAAAAAACAGGAACCGCAAAAATAAGTTGGCGCCTTTAATTTTAAGCAACAATTCGCACATGCAACAACAACAACAATAAATACTATCAATAGCAATAAACATGACAACAACAACAATAAAGCAAAAAAAAAAAAATAAACATGAAATGAATATCAACTTGTTCCACTCAGAGCCCAACACAAAACGAACTCAGTTGTAGTAGTTCAGTTGAATTTTGTAACGATTTGTTGTTTTTGTTTTTATTTCCCCATATCCATCTCCAATTACACGGTTATTGTGTTGGCGTTGGTGTCAGTAACGAAGTTGTAGTAGTTGTTACGGTTTCGTTTCTCGCTCTCTCTCTCTCTCTCTCTCTCTATCTGACTCTGTACCTTTAGTGGAAAACATACGTAAATTTACGATTGCCATCGTGCTCATATGGTTGTGTATGGTGGGGAGAATTAAAAACAATAACAATAATGTTTATTAACTTTGGTTTGTTTTGTTGTTGTTGTTGCTATTACTGTTGCTACTACACAACATAAAGTTTTTTTTTGTTTTTTTTGTTTGGTCGGCCATCATTATCGCTTGCATATAAATAAACACTTGGAGTGTGATTTTTTATTATTGTTGTTGTTGTCTTTTTTTATTAACTTTTCCTCTCGTTTCTGCGGAGGCTATCGTAGGCTTTTATAATCTGTGTGTCGTGTTGTATTTTTAGCCGAGATTCATTTCATTGCATATGACAGCGTATATTTAGTCGCCAATATACGCATTTAGCTGGAGACATTTGTGTGTATAATTGCTATAACAACAACAACAACAACAATAACAACAATAACAATAACAACATCAACATCTATAACAACTTACAAATTATGTCTTTAATGATAAGTGCGTTTTCGCATAATAATGATGATAATACAACGCCAATGACAGTTCAGTCGTATGGAATTTTACATGGCAACAGTGGCATTGAAAACTACATCAATTCCTGGTTATTTTTTTATATTTTTTTTTTGTTTTTCTCGTAACCTACACTCACCATCTTGTATTTGGTGTAGGAAAAGGAACATGAACATGAACTACTCGAAAACAGTTGCTGAGTCAATCAGTTGCTGAGTAATCAAGTGTGACAGGCCACTTAAAAGCTTTGAGAGAGCGAACCCAGACCAAATATGAAAAATATATTGACGATTGAGGAAGGACTTCAAGAGGTTGAGTTTGGCGGATGATGTGTAAGACTAGCAGGGTCCAAAGTTTCTCCGGTGAATTTAAATACCAATCTCTACGGAAAGAACGCGTATTTTGTGAACGTTTAGAAAAAACACCTTCACTGTGTTCTACTCAAAAATAATCACAGCAACTGCTTACTTTTAATTTTAAGCGCTTATTTAGTAAATCTTTTAAACAATTTCGAATTTATTTCTCGTCTAAATTTTCTGGCAAATGTTGCCACGTTTATTAACCACGTATTCATGTCTGCAACACGTTCCTACAAGGTCTATTGAAATATGTATGTATGTATGTATGTATGTGACCATCATTATTAATAATAACGATTACATATGTATTGCCAATAATTTTTTTTTTTTTTTGAAAACGTTTTTGCATTTAATTTGTTTCTCGTTTTTCTTTTTTCCAATTAAGGGCCTATTATTTTAATATGTCAACAATTAGGCTCGTTGTTGGTTGTTGTTGTTGGATTTATTTCTTTGCTGTTTATTGACCACTTATTGGCATTGATGAACATTTCCGAATCTTATGAACTACAATGTATGGAATGGTGTGAGAGACTCACACTTCCAAAAACGCATACGCCAGCATAAATAGGTTTGGCAGCGATAATTTAAAATCATTTTTATGTGGGTCATTTCATATTCTATTAAACGATTTGTGAACGAAAGAATCATTAGTTACCATGTTACGAATTTTATTGAAACCTTTCGGGCTGACAAAATATTTGTTTGAAGAGTGAGTGAGGACTAGATTAGTTGCAGACCTTTTCTGGAAGAATAAGCTGACACCACAAACAATTTTCTAACATGGAAATCAAGCAGCCTCTATTTCAGAGTTCAGTCAAGGTCGACCGTAGCATGTCGAAAACAGACGATATGGCCATGTGGTGAGACCAGAGAGGCCGAAAGAATTGCTTAAGATCGTTAGAAATGTAGCTTTTGAATTCACCGTCATTACTAAACTCAGTCGATTTCTAACACATTCACTTACTTGCTGATATTGTGCCTACATTTAAGGAAAATGTATTGTAACCGCTTTCGTTATCACTTTATCCTCTAGAAAACATAATTCCTCATCTATTCTTGGAACTGCTGATCTGCTAGTGCTTAGAAAATATCAAGAATTTTTTCGTTCACTTGTTAACTTCCATTGTAAAATGACCCACATGTTGTATGTGCTATAATATGACTTTGGTTTGCTTTTTAGGCCTCTTTTCTTAACTCCATGTTAGCCATTAAATTATTAACAATAATTTCAAGCTATAAGTAACTACAACAACAACAACAACAATAACTATTAAAATATATTAACACGTAAATAAATAAATTGACTTGGGTTGACGCATTAGGAATTGTACGCACATTGCACAGCAACAGACGGCATATCCAGCGCCAATACACAGCAATCGACTACCATCACATGGATGTACAAACGTACATACATTGGTAATCAATTACTAAAATGGTTACTTAAGAGTCTATTTTTTTTTTCATCAGTCTTACTACATGCATACGTACATATATCTCGTGTCTGTCCTTGGCTATTGTGTGGGTTTATTTTTTTTTTGCCTCTTCTTCGTTTTTAATTTCATATTTTCATATTTTATTACAAAATTTTTCTTATTTTCTTAACACGTCGGCTGTTTAAAATCCGACAACAACAACAACAACAACAACAACAACAAAATATTGGAAGGTTTCCGTTGTGTCATCATTTCCATGAGTTATCAACCAACACGTACACACGTTTGACGCATTGATTGACTATTTATCATGCATTGAATGCATTGTTTTGAGGCAAATGCATCAAATTGACTGACTGACTGACTGACTGACTGACTGTTCAATTAGATGGTTGGTAGACTGACTACCAAAAGAAAATCATCGTCGTTGTTGTCGTAAATGGTTTTGAATAATTTTGATCCTCCTTCTCTCAGTACGTACGCCAGTGCGATTGTTTGTTGTGGCACATATGGTGGTGATGTTATGCTTGAAAAACAACAAAAAAAGATTTCTTATGCCGTTTAAGGCAATTGCAGTTTAAAATGGTTAAACAGAAACAAAATTTCTACTTATGACCGGCTTAAAACATACTTTATGATTTCCTTAATGGATTATCCAACCAACACAACAACAACAAAGGCAACAATAAAGGCATTACACCATTTAGCCACGTATTGATACTAATTTCGCGGGATAATTGAAGGGAAGAGATGTTTGAGGAGTAGACTCCTATGGACACGTCTTACTCAAAGGCTATGTAAACAGACAAATTATCGAGATTGCTGGCCTCAGGATCGCTAACTTATCAGCTATCTCAGAAAAACTGAATGGTTCCATAACTGTTGTAGTTCGAGAACCAAGGAAGGCGGGTTTAGTATTTCTAGGTAGGTAGGTAGGTTAGAGTGGTAGCTTTGATACCAAAAACACACTTGAACACGCATAGCGGCCCGTTGTGACAGGGTTATGAAACTAGTCTCTCACAACACTTATGTTGTGTGCGTTAATTTTATGCATGGGTGGGCCCCTACAGTTTAAAGTCAATGACAGATTTTTGAGAAACATTTCATGGCAATTATACTTTAGTGTCAGATTCAGAGAAATCTGTTGAGAAGAAGTCGCCAAGGAAATATTTTTTTAATATTTCGTTTTGATGTCTGGCCTGGGGTTTGAATAGTGGCCTTACGTCTAATAAGTCAACGCATTACCTACTGGACTGCAGCGAGAATGTGAAAGATAATTCTCGGTTCATCATACTAAACCATATGACTTCCGTGTGAAATCCACAAACATTTTAACGTAAACCGTACACTTAAACTAACCAATGGGTCATCCTGTGTACCTTAATCGGTACTCCACATGATGACTGTCAAGTCTTTTAAAAGATTTCTTTCTTGGGAAATGGTGTAATGACTGTTTGTTTATTAAAATGCACTATGTTTAGTGATTTCTCGTTGTCTATGGATTATTAATTATTATATTTTGTTTGTTTGTTGTTTTTCCTTATTTTATTATTTATTGACAATAAAAAAAAATATTTTAAAACACTCATGGGTTCAGTTTTAACAACTGAATAATACAGTCACAGACAAAATTCTATGACATGTCTAGGCAGGCAGGCAGGCAGGCACATCAAAATATGAAAAGAGAATATTTTGTGCATAAAGTTTCATCCATGACAGCTAGTTCGAGGGGGAGGAGGGGAGGGTAGGGGACTTATTTTAAGTAAATTTGTATGCAGATGTTTCATCAGTTTCATAATTATTTCAACAATTTATTTTTCCATTTTATTACGCTATATTCGTTCGTTAAAATGTAGTTGGATACACCACCACCCCCCTCCCCCACCCAACAACCACAGTATTAAGCCTAGAATCTAGCATTTTATTTGTAATATTTCAACCGTATTTTCTAGGCTGGCATTTGCATCATCAGTCTGGTCTCTGGTTGGAGGGGGTGATGAATGATGGTCTGAAGTGTCTGGAGACACTGTTGGAGTTGATGGAAGTGATGAAGCATTTTAGTTATGCGACTTCTAAAGTGTCGTCTAAAGTTGTTGTTAAAAATAGCCATGGAAAATTATGTTTCACTCATTAAATAAATTTTTTTTGTTTTTTTGTGTCGCATGCTTGTATTTCAGATTTTTTTGTATCGTTTTAACACTGTTTTAATGGCACCCCCATCCCTGTTATTGAATTAAAAAATTCGTGGATGTTTTTTTCCTTTTTAATTAGAAAAATCATTGTAAAAATAAAGTACGACGAATTAACACAGTGGAGACAACAACGGACAGAACAAGATAAATTAGCAAAAAAAATAAAAAAAAAAATTTTTTTAAATTTTTTCCATAATTTTTCTCTTTTTTTCTTGTGTTCATTAACGCTTGCGAATTTTTGCATAAATTAGGTTACTTTATTAAATCAAATCAAAAAAAAAATTACAAAAAATAAAGAGAAACAAGATAAAAAAGGAATAAAAAATATTTCAACATTCTTTTCTGTTTTTCTGATTCTATTCCTTGAAATTTAAATCAGCGTTGAGCTGAGCTGAGCTATGCTATGCTATGCTATGCTGCTACGATGACCAAGATAAATCTGTTATGCCTCATCTCTTCTTTGCTTCTGATGATGATGAGCAGATTAAGAGATTATTTATTAATTTTTTGTTTTTGCGTTTCCCTTATTAATGAAAATCTGTTGAAATGCTTTAAACAAGATTCATATTTAAATGGGTTAATTAGTAGAGATTTCAACGAGCTTAAGTATAAAACAATCTGCATAACGATAACGATAACGATAATCGCTATGAATGCTAAGGTCACTTATAGAATGAAGAAGTTTTATTTTAAGTGGTAAAGAGGATCATAATAACCATTGTGAGACTGTGATACTCTTTTTCCATGTGTTCATAACTCAACACAACGTCTAAGCAACCAGGACTTATGAAAGAGCTGGTGACTCTAACTGGAAATAGAATTGAAATCATTTAAAATCCTTGAAAAAGAGATTTCTGTCCAGACCGTTTTTGGCGTTATTATCTTCATGACTTCAAATATGCGTACAACCAGGTTACTCCAACAAGTAGTGCAATGGCTATGCCTACAATAAGGACTCAATAAGGATAGTTTGTCTTATTATTCTCTCTCAACCCTACATTGAGAGAACTTCCCAGGACAGTCTGAACGATTTTCTTTCTTTCTTTCTCCCATGAAGAGAGTGTTTATAAATTATGAAAGGCGAAAGTAGGATATTGAAACAGTAATACCAGAGATATCGTATAAACAGTTTACATATTCTCGAGAAGGCGGCATGGCATGGGACAACTACTGCACAATTGTATTTCAGCAAGTTTTCAAACGCTGTCAATTAAATCCCGAAGAAATCAGATCCGTTAATATCGGAAATTTACTGAATTTCATTCGGAGAGTTAAAAAAATTCTTCTCGAACCTAATTTTGACTTGCTTGGTAGCGTTAACAATCTTCTGCATGGATTGCACTGAAAGTTGTGCAGTAATAACCCTTTGGTTCATCATTCATGATCAAAGTAAGACTCAACAGATCTTTTACGTCAAGTGATCAGACTTTGTGTCTCCTAAGCTATATGATAGGAATAATAAGTATTTCTCCGTACGTTTCTCCAGAGCTAAACAGCGGCTGAATAGTTTATATTTACTCTTCAGCAAGCAGTGTCGCCATATGAATTTGCCAGAGAGCTCATGCAAATATGTAGATCGATTCTACTATCTGTCTCGATTATGTTAGCCAGGCTTAACATTTTCACCGTGCCTTTATTATCACGTTTAAGGCATAGCAATTTTTCAGGTCTGTTGCGATTCCCTGTAGGTCCATTTACTAATTGCGTTCAACATTTCCACCAAAGACTATAAACTGTAATATTCAGAACCCATCCACCTTCAGTAAATTCGAGTCCAATTTCAGTTCGTTGGAAACCTGAGTGTCTCGACTTCTAAATTGTACTCACATTATAGCCGGTTTGTCATAGCAATTACCAAAAGCAGTATTCTTTGATATTATTGGCAAGAAATCCATTTGCATTACGCCGAAGTCGTATATTAGGCCTTGAGTACTTTTTTGCATAGATTTCTGAATGATAAACAAGACTATAGGCGGTGATAGTCTCAAATAAGATATCACATCCACATCACATAGTACGGAAGGCATAGATAACATATTTCCTAGTGCTAGAACCAGAATCTTTTTACTCTGAAAGCCTAAAGTATATTTAAACGTCTTATTAAATACGGTGAGATGGAAACTGTGAGAATTCCGAGACTTACTAATCATTCCCGCCCCCAATGAATCGCATACACTGATCCCTTCTATTAATTACTTGCCTAATTAATTAATTGGTCATTACAACAGCCCAGTTAGTCAATATTCTGGATTTTCATGGCAATTTTATTTACTCTCAGGGTTTCTGCCAGAGGCCTGCTAAAAGGAAGTATTTTTTCATATTTTGTTTCATTCGAAATGTCTGATCTGGCAATTGAAACGTGATCATGCGTCTTATAAGCCTACATGCCGCCTACTAGACTGCCGGGACTACAACTTATTTATTATCCTCTAGATTGCACCTTAAAATTCAAAACTTTCCGCAGAAAATATCACCATAGGGTTTGCAAACATCAATTAAGGGTTTCGAGCACATCAATTTGCATTCTCTGGTATTTTATCATTCCTTTTTTTACTTTATTTTTCTTTTATTTGTTTTTGTATTCTTGATCTCCATTTGCTTAAGCAATTATTTCGAGTAAAATAAGCTGAAAACAGCATAAATTAATTAAAATATTTAATAATTCATATTCATATCCATGTGATCGAATTAATAGAAGAAAAAAAACAACAATAACAACAACAACAGCAAGAAAGAAAATGAAAATATTTTAAATAAATGATGATGATTAATTCAATTTAAGTGAGATCATGCCAATTAAGAATTAAGAATGAAAAAAAAAGCGAAATTATTTAATAACTTCTAAGGAATGTTTTTAATGAAACCCATTATAACACTTAACCAAAGAGAGAAAGAGAGAGAGACTGATATAGCGAGACAAACACAATCCAACTGTGCTACTTGCAAAAACAAAATTAAACAAAACGACAGCAAAAGAGTAGAAAATTAACAGCCTCATGTTAATGAATTAACTGTTACAAATGTGTTATACAACGTACACACTTTTGATTACTTTGTATAACAGTTTATCCATGGGACTCTTAAGAGTACGTCAGTTACAGAATTAAGGCGCTGACGCAATCTCATGGAAAATGAAACACAACCAAGCGTTTTTAATTGAAACGAACATGAAAATGAAACACCAGTTCAACTACTAGCCAGTGAGTTAATGAAACAACCGCATATACAACGGCCAGCCATTATCATTTTTCTTATCCATGTTTTACTTCATTTCTCCAACATATATTCGTCGTTTGTTTGTTGTTATTGCACACAATAATAACACACTGAATGTATTGAAAATAAATATTGAAACAATCTTCTGCTTATGAAAATTATAACCTAACGAATATGGTAAAGAAGATACACAGCAATGAAAGTGAGAGAAATGTGTATGAATACTTGTATGTTGTACTGTGTGTCAACGGATGTGTTTATTTGCCGGTGAATTGAAACAGCCAGTAGTGGTGACTGACAGTGTTCCAAGCTTCAGCTGGCCAATGTCAGTGTATAGACGAGCGGTGGCATGCATTAATTTACACTTGTTTCTTTTATTTACTATTCGCTTCTGTTGTTTATACTCTCTCTTTCTCTCTCTTGTTTCTGCGGGATGTTTTGTTTGGATGGTTGCCAGATCTAACGATTTTCAACGTTTACATTGCAAAGAAAATGTTCCAGACATAAGTGTAATGTATTTTAAAACTCAAAATTTAAAAAATTCTTAAACAATCGATGATCCATGTTCTGTAGCAGGTCTCAGTATTATTGCCATGCCTGTCAACTATCGTTGTTTAAGAGCAATTTTTCGCAGAAAGTGTCTTGAGTGTAGTGATGAGGTGGTCGACGTAGTCTAATAGGTAGTGTGTTGTTTTATTAGACGTATGGCCTTGTTTAAACCCATTGATCAGACAGGTAATTGGCCATTACAACCCATATGTCACGATTACAACATAACTTCTCACATTACTTATGTTGTGTGTGTTAATTTTATACATGAGTGGCGGGACTTATAGTTTAATGCCGACTTAGAACGACAGATTTTTGAGAAAATTTTTCATGGAAATTCTATTTACTCTCAGACTTTTCCCCGAAAACTGCTGAGCGGCAGGCGCCGAAGAAATATTTTTTCTTATTTCGTTTTGTTGAAGATGTCTCACCTGAGGTTTGAACCCTGCTCTCACGGCTATTAAACAAACACATTACTTACTAGACTACGGCGAATGTACTTTAATTTATTAGCCCCACTTAAGTGTGCTACTATAGGGAATATATTAAAATGTGGTCATTACTTTATTTACTCATTCCACCTCGAATGGAAAAATGTAGTTCTTTTTGAACCAAGTTTAAAGGAAATCTATTCAACCCTTCCCCCAAAAGACAAGACGATTTCTTAAATTTTTATTAAACTAAGGAAACCTGTTTACAAATTGCTACGTCACTGACATTTAATAAGAAAATCTTTGGTTAGTTGGTATCAGCACATGCTAATCAAGGAAAACTATAACGCTAATACCACAATTATAGGTTATATGACGATCATAGAATACATTTTTTAATTACACTTAAAAGTACTCACCTTCAAATCCACTTTAAATATGTTTCAATACGATTCCTATGTAAACTTCAATAAAAGTCTTCATTCTACAATATTTGAACAAAGAAATCATCTGGCAGCTACGTTCATGATATGTTTCAATATGAGAAGATAAGAACAAAGTGGTAAAAGGAACACCAAAATAAACAAAACAATTAATTCTCAGCTGCACTGACTAACGCACTGAATGAAACACAGTGCCAACAAAAAAAAAGAAACAAATTGTAAGAGAGTTTCATTCGCAGAGTTTTGTTCACAGAGATTTGAGAAAAGAAATTAAATTTATGCATGGGACAGTGAGTAAGTATGTTTACATTTTTGTATGTTTCTTATTTGCTTTGGCTACGTCACGCTAATCGAGAGAGAGAGAGAGAGAGAGAGCGAGAGCTTATGGCAAAGAAACACTATGGAAATGTGTTTCATGGATGGAAAACGCAGTGTTTTAAAACCACCGCATTCTCGTAAGGCATTAACGGCTTTTAGTCTTGTTTATGCCGGCTAACATGCAATATACTTGTGAACGTGTTACGTTATTTCAACGTCGTTTTTAAAGAAAAAGAAAAAAAAAAGAAGAAAACAGAAAACGTTTTAATTAAAACTTTTTGTTATTTTTGGTTGGTTCTCTCTCACTCCTTAAGCCTAGAAAATAGTAAAACACATGAAAAAAACGAGCCACCAGCACAAGTTGTTAAAATTAAAAGAATTTTCTTAAAAAAAAAAATTTATTTCAACTTTGATGGCCGATAAACCATTTGCAATACCAATACTAACAGCAACACCGACAGCAACAACAACAACAACAGCTCAAAACCAGTTGTTAATAAAAGTTGATGAAAATTTTTATAAAAGAAACACGAGCAGAATGTTGAATCATTTTCAAAATTTATAATCAAACGGGAATAAAACAAAAAAAAAAAAACAAAACGAAAAACGAAAAGAAAAAGAAAATAAAAGTAAACAATGTGTTAACGTGTGTGCCGTATTGAATGATGAGTGAGTGTATGGGATTTTTCGCTGCAAATTATTGCAAAAATCATTGAAGAGCATAAAAGAAATCAAAAAAAAAGAAAGATTAGCAAACATTTGTTATTCTTTTCATTCTTTACTTTCGTGCTTTAATTTTCATCTTCCATCAGTATGAACAACAATAACAACAACAACAACAACTGCGCTAAAAACATATTAGCACCTTAAATATTTCGAGATTTAATTGTTATCATCTGACAAAAGAAAAACTCTCATCTATATACAGTGGTGTGAGCGAAAGAGAGACAAAGAGGCTGGAGAGAGAACAGTAGCCTTAGCCAAACAATAATATTTTCTTTTTTAAAATTCTTTCTCCTTGGATTTATTAAATATTTAATAAATCGTATAAATTGTTGTTGTTGTTATTAATAATGTTTCTTCTCAACACTGTGTCTAATTGAAGTGATTAGTAGTGTTCGTGTGTTGTTGTTGTGTTTTTTATTTTTTTTTTGTTTGTTCGTCTATACAAGAGTATTGATAACAGCGTCAGAAATATGCTGTATAAACAACGCTTAATTGTTGATAGATTTTAACGTTTAAACGCTTACATTTTAAAATAAACAGTTTAGTGAATGAATCAGTGAATTCGAAAGAAATTGTTTCCAACATTTTAAGAAAATAAAATCTTTACAGCAGCAGCAACAACAATAACAAAAAAAAAAAAATAGTAAATAATCAATGAAAAAAAACGTATGAAACGTGATTATTCTATTCTAGTGAGAGATCTTATGGGGCAGACATTAATTAGTGAATGAATGTGAGAATATTTTCAATAAAATGGCAAAATTTAAGCAATTACAACTACAACAAAGCATATATTTTTAAATATTAAGAAAAAATCTTTGTTTTTTTTCTTTTTTCTTGCCTATAACATCCCATCTGTATCTTATCCAATTATTTGCGTGGTGGTTTATATACAAAAATATATAAGAAAAGAATTTTTTTCGAAATTTTTTTAATTTTTTTTACTTGTTTTCGAAAATCATCACAGTGTTTAAATTTCATTTAATAAAACAAAACAAAAAAAAAGTTTGTCTGAGTTTTTTTTTGTTTTGATATGTATTCAGAAGCATTAATAAAAACAAAAATTCAATAACAAAAAAATAATCTTTAATTAAAAAAAAAAAAAAAAAAAGTTAATCAAAAATACTACTCTACTGGTGGCGAAAAAATAGCAACAAAAAAAAAAAAACTTGCAATAAAATATAAAACAAAAAAAAAATATTTAAAAGCACAGAAATATTTTCCTTCTATTTCAAAACGTCAAAATTAATGTCTGATAAAACAAAAAATAATTTAAAATGAAATCTAAAATTAACTAAAGAAATATAAAAATAAAATAATAATAATAAAAAAACACCAGCAGAAATACACAAGAAATTAAACAAAAAAAAAAAAATATAAAAAAATTATGTAAAGTTGGCAAAAATTTAATAAAAAAAGTTTTAAAAAAAATAGTGTAAATATCTATAAATATTAATAAAAAAAGAGTAATAAAAAATAATAATAAGTAATAATAATACAAAAATTAAGAAATAATTAAGCTTATAAGGCAGTTAATTCGTTAATATTTCTACGAAATTATTACCAAAATTAATGTCTTGATAAAACAAAAAATAATTTAAAATGAAATCTAAAATTAACTAAAGAAATTAAAAATAAAATAATAATAATAAAAAAACACCAGCAGAAATACACAAGAAATTAAACAAAAAAAAAAAAATATAAAAAAATTATGTAAAGTTGGCAAAAATTTATAAAAAAAGTTTTAAAAAAAATAGTGTAAATATCTATAAATATTAATAAAAAAAGAGTAATAAAAAATAATAATAATAGTAATAATAATACAAAAATTAAGAAATAATTAAGCTTATAAGGCAGTTAATTCGTTAATATTTCTACGAAATTTTAACAAGTCTTTAAAGGTAATTATCATGACCTTTCCTTCCTATGTATTTGATCTTGTCTAAGGGAGACTTTTGTTTAATTCTTATTAGATAATTGACAGAAAATAAGATCTTTCTTTGAGATATTTTTCATGATTAAAAATAAAATCCTTCAAAGCTAAGTTTAATAGGAATTTGGTTTCATTAGTATTTTCTGGATTTCGCTGAGTTTTAGAAGAAAACTAAACTTAATTCATATTGAAATGACTTCTTATGGAAATTGTCAAACAATTTTCATCATATCCAGGCCAATAATGAATTATTTGTAATACCTTGAATATCTTAAATCAGCATCTGAATTGGACCTAAACACTACTGTATAGACACGGAATAACTACTTTACAATTATTTTTCTAACATAAAAACTCTAAATTAAATTAATTTAACTCTTTACACAAAAATTCATTAAATTTGATCGATTTAAATAACATTTCAGGATCACATTTTTGTATTTCGATAAGGTTTTTAGCGATTTAAAAAAAAAACAAAAAGAACCTCTTGGAAGTACTTTGATTTACATAGAATGGTTCAATATTGGCAAGTTGGGGACAATACTTCCAATTAAAATGAATACAGAATACTGGTTATAAGGCTTATCTAAAGTTATTAAATTTTTCCAAAGGTCTTTCATTATTTATAGCATACTTTGTCCAATACCTTAATTCAGTTTTGCATTTTGAACTTCGAAACACTTTAGAACTTAACTTTATTATTCCAAACTCTAGAAAGCTCCTTCAAGCTAGTGCGTTTTCAGGTTTTTTTTTTTTTATTTCCAAAGGGCATTTATTATGAAATTGATTTTATTTAATACTTTATACAATGTTTTCGAGAAAATATAATTTTAAACTCTTTACCGCATTCGACTAGCGGCTACGTTTATATAAAAGTTATTCAAATGATAAGTTTTTGTAGCAAAAACGACTTTATTGCGGTGCTAAGTCTGAAAATAGGAAATTTGAATTATATTTTGCCACTCAAATGTCCATTACTGTCTTATAAATAGTCATTCTCAAGCAAATTAAATGGTTTTTTTGATAATAGTTCAAGAAGAAAAAACTAAAACCTTCTCAAAAGTGTTCCACAATTTTTTTTTACTTATCATGAAGCTGGTGAAACTTTCTTAAACACGAAAATCTGTTCCAGAGGAATTTTCTCTAAAATTGGCTCATTTCTGTTTAAATTTTTTAACAATTTATTCAATTTTTTTTAATAAACGTTGTTACTGCTTTTGAATTGTTTTAAAAGAAAAAAAATATTTCTTTCCTATTTTAATTGATTTGATTTCCAATTCTATTTTACAGTATCTAGTTTCCCTTCTTGTAAGCATTGCCTTTAAAAATTTAATTATTTGCCCAATAAGAACATGCAAAAAATAAAAACGAAAAAAAAATTCCGGCATTAATTCAATTGAATGCACAAAGAATTGCCAAAAAAGAAAGAAATTGTGAAAAAAAATTCCCTTTTGAAATATTCACTTCCTTACAAAATTACGTTTCCTTTATATGCTACTCTGGTTGTTTTGTTGCTATTGCTGCTGCTGCTGCTCTTTGTCTCTTTTGCCCTTAGAAACGTATTGACAACACTGTTATACTGTTACACTGCTGGTGTTATTAGTCATTTGTTTACACACTAGCAAGCTATACAAGTAGTAGCTGATACACTACTACTAACACAGTGACTCTTTTGTATGGATTTCATTGTATATATTGTTGTTGTTGTTGTTGTTGCTGTACAACACTGCATATAGCAATAAGCAAGGAGAGGAATAAAACACAAGTCAGAGAAATTTGATGCACTTGAAGAAAATTATGAATGCAAATGGTTACGATCTCTTGTTGTTTTCGTTTTTGTTACTGTTGTGTGTGTGTGTGTGTGTGTGTATGTTTGTTTGTTTGTTTTCGTTTTATTTTACTGGCGCTTAATTTTGTTACACTGTTACGGTATGGTATGCTAGAGTTTCCAATTATTTTGTAAAAAATCTTACTCCAGGTTGTGATTTGTGGGGGAAAAAAGCTAAAAAATGTGATTTTTTTTTTTTTTTTTTTTTTTTTTTTTTTTGTAAATAAGAGCTCGATTTACTAAAGAGTTAAAAATTTGATTACCTTTTTCGTAATGAATTGTAATTGTTTTCAAGAAGAGCGATCATCTTTGTTTTAGAATTTGTTTGATTGTGTTAATATTTTCAAATAGGCCGGCAAATGTGCAATTGACGGCGTAGGTCATCATGTATGTAGTCGGCAACTTATCTTAGTAGTTTTTTTTTTCACTGTCAATTATTGTGGCCGTAAATTTATGAATCATTTGATCATTTGAGAAACAGTAACAATTTGTTTTTTTTCCCTTAATTTTTTAGTCAATGAAAATTTCTTATAATTTACTTGTGAATCAACGTAAGGAGATGAAATGAAAGGGAAAATATTTCATAAAAAAAATGAATTTTAAAATCAGAACTCAATGAAGTGAAAATGATTTTTTTTGCGTTTTATTATTTGCCCTGATAGGAATTTCCGCTGCAAGTTAATGAAATTTATAAATAAAAAATTGAAAAATAAAATTTCAAGTTTATGACTACGATTGCTGGATGGCTGCACAACTAAAAAACAAAAAAAAAAAAAAACGGCTGGTGTGTTGCGTTTTTAATTTAATCTGCCATGTTTTCTTCACATTTTGTTTTGTTTTGTGTTTTTAGTGTAAACAGGGTCAAAATTATCAGTTCAGATGTTTTAAAGTTCAACTTTTAAACAGCAAATATGCAGAGAATGCGTTTTTTTTATTTAAATTTCCACTTTAAAACTCAACTTTATTTTTAAAAGATTCAAGATCACAGCATTACAAATGAAACAAAATATTTCAGAGAGTTTTTAAGGCCTTAAAATCAATCAATTTGTAAGCAATCATTTGTAAGGCTTTTTTAAACCGTTTCATATGATTTTAATGGACATTTTGGGCAACAGATATGTAACAGAATGACAGTTTTTTATGCTCAATTACGTTATCAGAACTTCTCCGCAATTATTGCTAGAAAACCTGATGAATAACATCAATATTGATCGCAATTTCTTCAAAGGGGTCAGAACACTGGTTGAGATTTCTGGCATTGAGACCATAAGTTCTATAAGATTCGCCTGTAGAATGACAACAGTGTTGATTCTGATCTCCTCAAAAGAGTCATATTAGATAATGAGTCGTCCATGGATGAATAGTTGAGACATTAAAGTTAAAGCATAATGATGTCAATCAAATATCGCTTATGAATCAATTCAAGTTCAAGAATATGGTTTTGCTCATTGTATCCATGAATACAATGTTACAGAAAAAATTTACCATCCTTACGCTTGAACTATCCAGATGAACTGGGCTTGGGCTCTTCGAAACCCATGAACCCCAGACCTCAGAAGACCTCCATTTTTTATCCACTGATTGCAACCCATGGTATCACACAGCCAGTATCATTAATTCATTTATTATGTTCATAATTTTCCGCTTTTTAAATTTAATTTAAACAATTTAAATGCTTTCCTTTTTGGTGTAATTCTTCTTTTATCTGATATGTCGTTATGTGTCATAATAATTCTTCAATTTGCAACACCATGCAACACAAAACAATGACGGCTGAATGCCTGTTAGCTTTCCACACCCTTTTGTGTGGACCCGCATTTCATCAAAAATGGAAATCTATTGAAAGAAAGCCACGACATGATTGATAAGCTAAAAAAAAATCAAACAAAACGGTTTTTTTTCTTTTTTTTTGTGGCTGTTTTTTTTTATTTTAAGAAAGAAATCAATTGTTAATAAATATTTCACACTCTTTAAAAAATTTCATTTAAAAAAAAAACCCTCCCCTTTATTAATACACCAGCATAAAATGTACGGTCCCTCCATACAATTTTTTTGGTTTTCCCTCATACACTTAAAATTTTTAAATACTAAAGCAACAGTAGAAAATCAATTGAAATTGAAATTAAAATTTGACAGCACTTTTCTGTTTTTTGTTTGTTTTTTTTTTTTTTCTTAAAGAGAAATTCTCTTTAAAATAACACTGAACAGTAGTACCACACTTGGGAGAGCAAAAACAAAACCAAAAACAAAATTTAAAAGGAGTTTTAATTGATTTACAGTTGCTTATAAGAAGTGTATTTACAGTACTCTTATAAGACAGACATTCAAACTCGGCAAAACCAATTCAAGTTATCATGTGTGTGTGTATATTCAAGTAGAAATTTCCTTGTTTCTTTCG
This sequence comes from Sarcophaga bullata, assembly GCA_005959815.1. Classification (NCBI taxonomy): domain Eukaryota; kingdom Metazoa; phylum Arthropoda; class Insecta; order Diptera; family Sarcophagidae; genus Sarcophaga; species Sarcophaga bullata. The sequence goes on from QOCX01000002.1 coordinate 2,016,877, forward strand.
TTCTATTCGTTCAATTTTTTTTAAATGCATTTATTGTTGGTTGTAATAATAGTAGTAGTAGTAGTTGTTGTTGTTGTTGTTGTTCTGTTCAACATCACTTGTAATTTTTAAAAAAATTTTCATTGAATTTTAAAACTTCAATCAGACATGTGTAGGTAATGCGAGTGTATGTGTGTGTCTACGTGTACATTCACTCTGCACGTGTTACAATTACATATTAAGCCAAAAACAACAACTGCAAACCATGCACTTGCATGTTTGTTAATGTCAGTTTGAATGCATACGTGTGTGTGGGCGTGTGTGTTTGAATGTATGCATGAAAGTATAGTGCGAAATTAACAAAATAAATGCAATTAAAATTAAGTAGAGAGAGAGAGAGAGAGAGAGAGAGAGAGAGAGAGAGAGAGTAGTAGTAGTAGAGAGTGTTAAAAGCAGAAGACTTTTTAAATTACATTTTATGTGGGCTTGCTTTTGTTGCTGCTGTTGCTGCAATTAATTTTAACATTGAAGTTATTTGCAGACACAGAGAAAGAGAGAGAGCCAGAATTCAATAAAAATTGATGAAATTAGAAAAGGGGGTGAACAAAGTGAGCTTATATTTAGGAAAAGATTTTCTTTGTTAGAAAAGTTCAAACCGGTTGTTGTTTCTTTTTCAAAATTCGAAAACATTTGTAAAGAAAAAACTTTTTCTTCTTCTTTTTTTTTTTTTAAAGAAATTAAATCAAATCAATCATGCACCAATCATCCAGTAATTTGACTCTAAAAAAATTTCCTTTTTATTTACCTAAGAAATCGTTTCTCGTTTTAGTTTAATTTTTCCCTCTTCATTCGTGTGCTGATGAAGTGTAAACGCGTTTTTCAAGCGTTAATGTAAACAAATAATGGGTACAACAACAACAACAACAATAACAACAACAATATATTTGTCAAAGAAATTCTTCATTTGAAAGCAACAACTACTGAAAGTCAATGAGAAAAACAAAATGTAAACAAAACCGTTGTTGTTGTTTTTTTTCTCTCAAAATTGATTTAAGAGAACCTAGTAAAATAGAAAAAAAAACAACAACAAAAATTCCTTAAATCAACACTTTTTATGACAAAAAAAAAAAAGAAACCGAAACAACCACAACAACAGTATTGTGCTGACATTTTGCCATACAAACCTAAACTGTACCGTAATGTAAGCATATTTGTATGCACTCCACTGTGTGTGTGTGTGCAAGTGTACGGGAACAAATCATGTGCGTAACAATTTTTTTTACAGGCTTTTGTTAGTTGTTGTTGTTTTTCTAACTTGTTTTTTTGTTTGTTTGTTTTTGTTTTTGTTGCTTCTTTCATGTACCAGTTATATTTTGTTGTTGTTGTCGTTGTTAACGCATGATGTACTCATTATTACCTTAACTCTACTACTTCTTCTTCTTCTCGCATCTCTCTATGCATGATGGTTTCTTATTATTCTCCCCCCTTGTTTGTTGTTTTTCTTCATACATTTCATGTTTTGTTTTGTTTTGTTTTGTTTTCTTGTTTTGTTAAGATTTTTGTTTTGGTAACCAAATTTGGTTGGATTCTTGTTTCTTTTTATGCTGCTACTCACCACTCCTGCTCTACGCCCACTCCGCACCTCTCTCTCTCTGTCTAAACGTGATTGTTATTGTTTTTAATTTTTGTTGGAAAAAAAATCTTTGCTTGCTGGCTTGCTTGCTTGCATTGTTTATGTTTTGCTTGCTATTTTTCCTGTTTCAAGTTCCCCTTGTATATCGCTTGTGCGTGTGTGTAGGTATTGTGTTGTGTTGTCTTGTGTTAAGTTGTGTTAATATGGCAACCATAAACTGTCTGTTTGGGTATGTGTGAGTGTGTGTGTATTTTTAATTTCTGTTACGTTTTATAATCAAAACAAAAATCCAGTTGTGGCTGCTGCTACTACCAAGAAACCCTTTATAAAAGGGAATTAAAACAAAAACAAAAACAAAAACAAAAACAAAAACAAATCTTTATGACAGAAAAAATATCAAAAACAATGTATAAAAAAGCCTTGATAAAAACATGGTTGTTGTTGTTGTTTTTATTGACGGAAACAAAAAACAAAGTTCCCGCCTATTTAAGAAAAGGTTTTAAAAATTGTTTAAACCTGTTCCTCTGCGAGTAAATTAAAGATTTTTGAAATACTTTTTAAGAGCCGGAAAAAAAGCGTAAAAAAATATTCGGTTTTGTTAATACGAAGCTGAACAATGATTTTCATTGTTAAAGCGTGTGAAACACTGTTAAAGGGGCTGTAAAATGTTTACTATTTTCCTTTCAAATTAAATGTTTTCAAAATTTAATTAAAAAAACTGTAAAATTTCATATCTTTTTAAGAACAATTTAAGTTGGAAAGTGTAATCCGTAGGTCATCATTTACAATAACGACACACGATGCTTCCATTTTTATCACATGTCATCATATGGCTGACAAAGAGGTCAGTTTTGTTGTGGTTTCTAGATGATAATACCGATCGGTGTTAAGTCTTTGTAGTTTAGAAGGCAGTGTGTTGACTATGAAATCTGGCGACTTGTCATCATTTTGCAGACGAAGTTATTCTTGCTTTTTTTTTTATAAAATCTCTAGACTTTGTTCTAAAAAAAAAAAGATTTTCATGTGCTGCTGTTTGCTTTGAATTTGGTAAGATAGTAACGAATAGATGGTAATCACCTTTTGTTTTAGGCTATAAACTACACAACTGGTTCAGCTTACGATCCTATAAGGGCTCAGACAAGTTGCAATCGAAAGCTGGTGTTCGTAAAACAACTCTTGTTCCATTGGCTCCATATGCTTCAAACATTGTCAATAGAGGTCCATATTAGGAATTCGTTTGTGATGGAGCCATCCATAGTAGCATAATAATTCGATCCCATTAAACCTACTTTTTATCGTACATTTGTTCTTTAACCTTTGACCTTTCTTAATTAAATATTTCAAATATTTTCTGTTAATATAGTTTAAAGGAACTTTCTTTAGCAAATTTTACTTTAGAAGCCTTAACCTTTGACCTCTCTTAATGAAATCTTTTAGATTTTTTTTTGTAAATATTTTGGTCGCTTTATGCAATCTTTACATATTGACCTTTGCCCTTTGAGAATTTATAAGAGAATAACGTTTCTTTTAACGAAAAAAAAACTTGAAAATTTGAATTTCAAATTCTTCGAAATTCTTGAAAATAAAGCTTCTGAAGAACTTTCTTTAAATTTCTCTGACAAGTATTTGAATAACCTTGCAACTGTAATATCGAAGAAAAGAAGTATTTCCTTTGTTTTCTTTTGTTTTTTTTTTCCAATAAAAAAAAGCCCAAATAATGCAGTACAAAATGAATACCAAAACGTTGAACAAACGGTGGTTGAGAACAAAATATGAACTGTGAACAGCTCAGCCAAATGTATGGCGTTAGGTTGTCTGACTGTCCCGACTTTGTTTACTTTTTTTCTTTTTTTTTTTTGCTTTTTTACTACCAAAACACATGGGCTATTGGTTACAGTTTAATGTTCTGTTTTTAAAGCCAAGTTAATATAAAAAAAACAACAAAAAAAAATGGTAACTAGAGAAAGGAAAACACACACGGGAGTTTATAAAGAAACAAAATTTCAAACCCAAATTTATTTTTTTTTCTTTTGTTTTTAAGGTCATTGAACTCAAAAAAAAATGGTGGGTAATTTAACGAAATAAAAAAAAACACAAAAATAAAGAGGAAAACGTAACAGTTAAGAAAACTTTTATTGAAAAAGACTGAACAGAAGTGAACACAAAACAAATTATTAATAAAGAAAAGATAAACTACAACATAATGTTTTACGCTTAAAGCATATGTAATTTTTATTCTTTTCTTCTTATTGTTGTTGTTGTTGTTGTTGTTGTTTTTTATAAATTTTAATTAATTTTTAATTTTTTTCAAACGTTTCTTCTTTTTTTTAGATTTATTGGCTTTGAAAATACCTGGTCAATCAACACGCCACTACCACCACCACCATCCATGCCCTTTTCGTAATAAAAAATTTTGAATTCAAAAAAAAAAAAAAAAAATCCAAAAAAGAAGTCAATAAAAAATTATAAAAATATTGAAAAAAGTTAATAAAATACTCAAGGAAATTAACCAGAAAATTTAAGGAAAAAAATTACAAAAAAAAAAAGAAAGAAAAAATAGTGTTTCAGTGTTAAAAAAAAAAAGAAAAAGAAAAGGAATAGAAAAAGTGTTAAGGAATCCTTTCAAAATAAAATTAAAAAGAAAAAAAAAATTATAAATCCCAGCAATTTGTTTTTAGTTTCTTAAATTTTTTTCTTATTAATTTCCAAGTGTTGTGCTCTTTATCTGAAAGAAAGAAAGAAAAAAAAAAAGAAATTTTTCACCACGGAGTCCTGGGATATTTATAGTATGGACGCCAATATGGATATACTACCGAGCGGGAATATTTTCAGCGAATTGGAACGCATCTGTACCACAGGATATTTTTCATCACAACCTTCAATTGAGGATCAATGGCAACAGGTAAGCAACGTTTTTCTTTTTTTTTCTTCAATTAAAATTTTATCTCCATCAATAGGCTTGGGTTCCAGTTTCTTATGAAATAATATTTCAGAGAGAGCCTTTTAATGATCGAATCTTAATTGATCTCAGTTAACAAAGTCATTTTTTTTGAATTTACGGCTACTAAAGCCCTTGAGAAATCATAGGAGCTTGGTTTACAATTCTTAGTTTATGCGATATTAGCTTACATATCCCCTTATTGGCTGTCTAAAGCTAGTTAAGGCACAGCCTTCTGTGGCCACAATGCTTTGTCGTGTACTGCGTACGGCACATGGCCCGTCAGCGACCATGAAAATGTGCTAAAAATATGAAAATTTCGAATTCCTTCAAAACGCCTTCTTCTCTTTCTCATAAAGGCAAATTAAGGTCGTAATAGATGTATTTGACCGCTACAAATTAGTGTAGACCAGCTTTACTCCTATCAATAAGCCTTTTTTTTCACAAATCTAAACATTCTAAAGAGCAATAATTTTTACTCACACCAATAATTAAAAAGAAAAAAACAAATAATAAGAGAAAAAGAAAAAAAAAGAACAAAATGGAGTCCCATAATTAATGAGCGTAAAATAACGGATGTTTTGCCTCTATATTTCCCCATTCGACTTCCGTTTACTTTATTTATTTGTCGTTCCATTACATTCTATGCTTTGCATTCTATGTTGTTGCTCTTTTCACTCTTCTGTTTTTTGTTTTTGTTTTTTTTTTTTATTTTTTCTTTTTGTTTTGTTGTTGTTGTTTTTAGTTACTGCACTGGTTCTCACTCTCTATGTTTATATTACAATAGAAAAAACAAAAACAAAAAAAGAACGTTTAAACGTAAATTACACTTACAACAACAACAACAATTACAAATACTAACACAGTGAAGTAAATGAGAATCAAAACAATCTTTGGAATAGCAAAAATTGTAAGGCAATGCTAAAGGAAGAATAGTACACAAGACCAATTAGAACAGTATTTCCTATTTACACTTGCATTACATTCCTCCTGTCTTGTGGCTGAAAAAAAAATCAAAGGCTCTCCATTAAATGCCCTATACGCACTACCATAAGCGAACTGCAATCCAATGCGTTCAACATGATCTCGAAATGGGCCAGAGTCAGTAATGTAGAGTTATCTGCAGACACACGTTGTCCTAACTGTGATCTAAAGTGCCTGATTTTATATTCGAGTCAGAGAAATCTCCAGATACCACAGAATACCATACATACCTCAATACTTTCTACAATTTTTTTTCAAGTAATAGTCGAGGGTACCTCTTTTAATCAACACAGTAGGTGACGGCAACAACGTAGTGTACGATTTAGACGTTTTGAAGCTTAATATTAACAAGCATGGTTAATATTTGTACGTCCAGTTTCCATTTTTCAACTTTTTTTTGTTTTTTTTTGCGGTGTAACTCAGAGGTCGGCAATGAATCGTTTTTTCGCTACTCATAAGCACTCATGAAATTTTAAATATAAGTGCGGCAGCAATATTGGAATTTAACTACACACCCTGATTCATTCGTACTCACTACAACGTTGACTTCTAAGTACACGATGCAATGAGTATGCTTACAACGTTGACATCAAACTCATACCTTTCGAAATATGTTTGATTCATAAGCCTGACTCATTTAGATTCATAACTTAAGGAAAAAGACGAATAAGCAGAAAAGACAGATCAGCAAGCAGAGCAAACACACAACCTTCTAGTGAGTATTTTAGTGTTCATACTCGAATCATACTTATTTTGTGGTTCGTGTATGAGCTGCATCATGGAGAGTCGAAACCAACAACACCATACGTGTTGTTAAGTATGAATCTGATGAATACTTCGAACTTTGGATATGAGTAGAGGTTCCATCATATTAAGAAAAGTATGAATGCGAGCAAGTATCAGAGAAATTATGAGTATGATTCGATTCTACTCAGCCTTTTGAATACTCATTGCTGATCTCTGGTGAGAATACAGTGGCACCGATAGTAGAGTCGTTATAAGCGCAGATCATCTGTTTACTTCACTTGTGTTTAAATGTTTTGTTGTCAATTCTCAAGTGTATTTTGTTGTTGTTGTTGTTGTTGTTGTTGTTGTTGTATTAATTTGATAAATTTATTTATTTTTATTATTACAGGCCCCATCAATGTGGCAATAAATCTTTTCTGGCATTTAATTGGAAATTATTTTTTTGTTGTTGTTTTTTTTTTAAATTGAAAAATTTTTTATTTTTAAATATTTTACTCTGAGATACAGAGAGAGATAGAGAGAGAGAGAGAGAGGTAGAGAGAGAGAGAGAGAGATAGAGATAGAGAGAGAAGGAGATAAAATTGATCACAAATTCTGCCAGAATGAAGAGTAGCAGTAGCAGTAGGCAGAGCAGATAATTTTCACAAATGTATGGGGATTGTTTGGCTATTTAAACAATTTCTATTGAGAAATGTAAACACATTTTGTGTGTGAAATATTTTCATTTTTTTTTGAAACAAAATACACAACAAATTGTATACAATTTATTTATAATTTCGATTCCCTTCCCCATTCGATTGATCTTAAAATTTATTTTCCAATAAAAAAACAATTTTTTTTTTCAAATTTTTCTTCTTTTCAATTTTCGAAAGCAATTGAAAGTTTTTTCTTTCTCCTATGCCCCAGAGTGTTTAAGTGCTGATGTTTTGTTGTTTTCGTACGTAGTTTCTATAGGGAAGCAATACAGAATGCCATAATAAAACTTAAATAAACATTTTTCACGCTTTTTTTTTTCATTTTAGATTTTTTTGTTTTAGAAAAAAATTGTGTTTTTTTTCCATTTTGTTTCTATTTGAAGCATGTGCGTAAATCAATATCAACAAAAAGTATTGTTTTCTTTTGCTTTTTTTTTTTTTGTTTTTTTTGGTTTGGAAAATTATAAACAAACTACTATGTATTCTGAAATTTAAATACAATAAAAAAATAAGAGAAGAAAAGAAAAAAAATTAAAATTTTTTTGTTGAATGCCAGAGAGGTAGGGTAGGGAAAGCCTAATTTTGTAACCTTCTTTCCAGGAAGCCTTTTTTTTACACTGACTTGACTGTATCTGATGACGTTCGTTTATATTTATGAATTTGATATTTTGTTTAGATATTAAATTAAATCAAATCAGTTGATATTTTTATTCTCTATGATCGGTTTTTAAACGTTGTGCGGTTACAGTTGAGTTCTTCGTCATCGTTCGTCATACGCCTCTACAATGTGTTGTGTGGTGGTGACCAGGGCTTATTTAATAACATTGGCATTTAAATTATTCACATTAAAAACCAAAAACAGCTGAAAAAATAATTTTAAAAATAAAAATTAAAAAAAAAAATTAGAAAAAAAAATCCATCGAAGAATCTACCACAATTCTATGAGTTACTTAATGTATGAGTTTCAATATTTAATTGAAACAAGCACTAAGAAATGGCAACTATTCGGATGCCCTACACTATAAAAGTATTTTCATTTGAAATTATGAATCCTTGAAAGGATTTGAACGCTTAGACGGATCCTATAAGACATGCCAGAGGTTACTAAAGTATAGCTAAAGTGTAGGGTGTTGTACAAAACGACTTTAACCTTTTTTGTCTTGATTATTATCGTTTATTTTATTTTATTTCTTTTGTTTGTTTTAGTTGTTGCTATTGCTGTTGCTGTTTAATTATGAGCCACAAAATAAAAATAAATTTTCAATGGCTAAACAGTCAGTCAGTCATCAACGTCAATGTACGTGTACATACGTATTGAACATACTCATACATTTGAGTTTCTAATTTTTTTTTTGTTTTAATTTTTTTTTTAATAAATTTAGAAATCCAAAAGCAACAACAATAAAAAATAAAAAAATAAAAATTAAAAAATACAAATAAAATTTATTCAATTTAAATGAAGACAAGCAACAAACACCATACCATACCACACAACAGCCACATTAAAAATGTTTTAATGTTTTGCTTAAGAAAATATCAACATGTTTGCATATTAACAAAATAAACACAAAAACAAAAACAAAAAAAAAACAATAATTTTTTAAAGCATTTTTTTTTAGTACTCTTTCGCAAAAATTATGCGAACAAAATCTAACGAAATTTATAAGAAAAAAATTCGTTTTTTTTTAATCTTTTTTTTATCTTTTTGATGCTGATCTTTCAACACTTCTCTTTAGAGTTTAAAATTTAAACAGTGTGTAGCCAAAACTATAAGTATTGTCTTGTGTAAATTCTCTTTTGTGTTACCCTTCTACAAGGTTTCTATGAAATATCTCCAGCATCCCCGCTCCTTTATATAAACATTCGGCTTGTTTTGGAAGTATTCAGTGACTTCTGTAATTGACTGTTGCCCACAACAACTCATATAGTGCCATGCAGAGATCAGCAATAAGTATTCAAAAAGATGAGTGGAATTGAAACATACTCATACCTTTACTCATATTCAAAGTTTAAAGTACTCATCAGATTCATATTTAACAACACGTATGATGTTGTTGATTTCTACTCTCCATGATTCAACTCACGCACGAATCACAAAATAAGTATGATTCGCTTACAAACACTAAAGTGCTCACTAGAATCATATTCATACTTAACTACGACTCTCCATGACTCAACACATGTATACGAACCACAAAATAATTATGATTCGCGTGCGAACACTAAAATACTCACTAGAAGGTTGTGTGTTTGCTCTGCTTGCTGCTCTGTCTTATTTGCTTATGTGTTTGTTTTCTTCTCTTGTGGTAAGTGCAACAATAACTAAGGCTGTAAATTTTGATGAATAATTCGAGTCACTCGAATGGTATGAGTTTGATGTCGACGTTGTACGTATACTCATTGCAACTTGTACTTGTAAATCAAAGTTTTGTGGTGAGTTCGAACGAATCAGAGTCTGTAGTTAAATTTCAATATTGTTGACTCACATATTATTACTTTTTTTACTTTTAAGGGTGCTTATGAGTAGCGAAAAAAAAACGATTCCTTGCTGATCTCTGCTGTCATGCCTCAATCGTTTTGAGCCTTAGAACTCTAGGCTTTTTAGAAATCCCATGCAGAAACACTTATGCTGCATTACCCGCATTTTCTTTCATTTCTTTGCGTGATTTTTAATTAATTTTTTTGTAAAGCCTTTCAAAATCTTTTATTTCTCATATCATTTCCTCAAATAATAAAATTTTTTGTTTATTTGTAATTGAAGAAAAAAACCAAATAATTCCGATAAAATTCTTTTCTTTTTATTTTTATTTTTCTCCTTACTTTGCCCGACTCTTTTTTGGGGGAAATTAAATTTTTTAAGCATTTCAATATCAGCTGGATTGTTTTCTTTTTTTTTTTCTCGCTTTTCAATATTATTATCGTTTTTATTACGACAATGACAACTACAATTGCAACTCTACTATTACGACTACTGCCTTCTCGGTTACTGATAAAGAGCTGGTCTTGGTCTTGCTTTAATATTATCTCTCCAGGGTATTATTATTATTGTTTTATTAATAAAGACCCATAAAATATTAAAAAAAAAACATTTTTTTATTTCTTTTTTTTTTGCATTTTTTTTCTTCTTTAATTATAGCCTTAGTGATAAGGCCAATATAGAAGGGGCCAATAAAGAAACAGTATTTCATGAAAGAATGCATTATTTTTTAATGAACAAAAACAAGAACAAAAACAAAAAAAAATGATGAGAAATATTTTCTTTTAAAATGTCATTTGACATACGAAGCCTTGTTGACTGCGTGTCAACAATTAATGAAGAAATCAAACGATCAAAATCTTCAGAGAGAGCTACATATAAATCACAGGAACTTCGAACAGGAACTTGTTCACCTTGCCATGCATGCATTTAAAATATCCGCTACAGAAAATGTTTCTAGGTTTTGTAGTTGGAAACGAAAATATGAAACCACATTTCTACACTGTTTAACTGAGACTCTGGTCCTAGGAATGTGGACTGTTGCTACATTCTCTATTGTTTGCCGTAAGATTCACGATCCAGATCCAGTTCACACCATGAGCCCTGTTAGCGGTTTATACAGTCGATATCAACGACAAGGTCCTCTGCATCTACCAATATTTAGAAAAGCCATTTATGCTTGGTAGCCTAAGCTTCTGCTAATGTTTACCTAACTGGAAATAAAGCCAGTGGGCTAGGTCTTCAATATTATCTCTGCGACTAAGGCTATTGCTAGTTACTCCTGCTAGTGTCTAGTTTGTCCAACTGGTCTGTTGTTACTGGAAATTCTATTCTTCTTTCAGATAGTCCAGCAGTTTACAGGCCGTTACGGGATTTTAATCCGATTGTTGTAGAAATGACTGCGCAATGTAGTGATCATTGATGTATGAAGGCTTAATAGTTTCAGCCTTGATTCAGTTCTATTACCGAGGGGTTATGAATACTTTTGTCTTACAGAGAAGGCCTAGTCGCTTCTACCATTGACATTAAATTTCATCGTGAGATTATTTAATCCACTATGCTGAGAATTTTTCAAAACATCTTTAAATTGCATTCTCGTGTTTATTTTTTCGTTTGCGTTTATTTGTCAATCTTTTTCTTTACAAAAAAAAAAACTTTTTTTTTTAAATTAAAATAAGTTTTCTGACCGTTTTGTTTTTCTATTTCAATTGTGGTTTTTCTTACTGGTTATTCTTGTTGTTTGCTTGTTCTTGTTGTTCCACGATTATTTCTCATTATTTTACTATTGTTTTTGGTTTTTTGCATAGAAAAATGTTGTTGTTGTTGTTGTTGTTGTTGTCGTTAACGCATTCTTAAACTCTTAACGCTTACAAATGCTTTCGACAATAAAAATGAATTTCTAAAGTTTATTTCTTGTGTGTGTGTTTTTGTTTTTGTTTTTGTTTTTGTTTTGCTGTCTTTGTTTTTTAAGTGAATTTCTTGGCTTAACCCCATTTCTTATTGTTTTTTTATATTTTTTTTTTTTATTTTATTTGTCTTCTCTTTTGCCTTTAACAACTTTTCTAAGGTTTTAAATACTTACTCAGTTAAGTTGCCAGTGAATACTTGCAAGTAATGAAGTTTTTTCTTAACAGTTTTGCACTGCTGCTACTGTTCTACTGTACTCTGGTATTATTTGATTTAAATTTATGAGATTCAATTTGAACTCATTATATGGCTTAAAAGACTGTCCACATTTATTTTTATTTGCACAAAAAAAAAAAACAAAAAAAGTTTTCTTTCTAACACTGTTATAGTTTCACAAATACAGAGAAAAGTGCAAACAGAAATTAAAAAAAAATTCTTCATACACACACATACACATGCATACTTATTGAGCATTAAAGTCAAGTTAATTAATTTAAACAACAGCTAAGCAACTCTTTGTCTGCAAAATTTTATTTTTGTCAAGCTTAATACATTAAACAAGGTATTCTATCTTACAATGTGAAACTACCCTTATGAAAATTGTAAAAAAAGCCAAAGAGATAAAGTGATTGACAGGCAGAGAGAGAGAGAGAGAGAGGGCGATAGTGTAAATAGAGTGAATCTAATGTTTTAGTGAAGCCTGCGTGCTGCTGTATTAAATACAAAAATTTATCAAAGAACCAGCCATGCATATGTAGTGGTAAAATCAATTACTTACGGTTATGTGTATGCATGTACATGTATGTGTATGTATGTACATGTATATGTTAAGTATTCAAATCCTTTAAATAAACCCAAAGCTGCTATGCACACACACACACTTGACTATCATACTCTCAAAAAGGGAAAAATCAACAAACAACAGCAAGCAAGCGTTAAAAGTTAAGGTTATGCTCAGCTGCCTTTACTCTCTCTCTCTCTCTCGCTCACTCGCTCTATTACTCTTGGTTTTTGCTACTCTTAAGCTTAATTATTAAAGGTTTGATATTAATGAGTAACATTAATGGGATCATGGGATATTTTAATACCCAATAACGGTTGATGATTTTTTTCCGTTTTTTTTTTGTTTTCAATGGAAACATTGCAGACATTTATGGATTTTCTTTTGCTAATAAATTTTTGTTAGCATTTCAGTCAGTTTCAAGAGTTCTTTTCTCTCCCTGTCAAAACTATTATTTTTTTTCTTTCAATTAAAAGCCGCCTTTATTTAATGTTTATAAGTAAACATTTGCTAAACTAATCACGTTTTAGAGTTTTTGTTCTCTCTTCTCTCTTTGCTTTCTAATGCAATTTTTTTTGTTTTTTTTTTTGTACAAAAACTCTCAGAGAGTGTAACCAAACTTACTTTCATGATGAAGGGTAAGTGTACACATACATACATACATACATATGTATATGCAAGGTTTTACCGTTAATGAAATGAGCTTATTAAAGGAATTGTTGTAACGGAAAAAAAGAAAAGAAAAGAAAAATGAAGCAGAGAGCACAGCACGTCTTACTGTAGTGCTAACAGTAATTGTTTTTTTATTTTTGTTTTTGTTTTCATTAATGAAATACTAAATATGATGATGCCCTAATACTTGCATAAGAATTTAAGCGCGATAAATTTATTAAAAAAAATTTTTTTTTTGGAAATTAAAATTTTTTATTTTCAGATTTCTTTTTATCACTCTGCCACTGTTTAAGGAAGGTTAATGAAACTTTAAAAATTAAGTTTTTTTTTGTTCAACTCAATGCTGATGTTATCCCACTATCAGTCAGCCAGCCAGCCAGCCAGCCAGCTACTCAGCCTGCCTTTCTTTTGTTTACAAACAAAGTCTTCTCTATTGCTGGGCACTATCAGGGCAATAACACGTTTTTGGCGATTTTCTTACATATTTTTTCGTTGTTTATTTCTTTATTTTTATTTTTTTTTTGTTAGTTTTATACCCGGTTTTTGATGATTAATTGCAGGAAACATGATTAATGGTTGTTTGTGGGGGTAGTTATCACACAGTCATTGCCTTATTGTTGTTGTTGTTCTTTTACTCCCACTCCTACTCATTGTCGTTGTCGTCGACGTCGTCGCTTCCGACATACGATAACTGTCATTTACTAACCGAAAAAAAAAATAACAAAAAACAACAAAACAACAAAGAAAACATTTTCGGTTTCGTCTTCAAACATACTCTTTTTAAATACAAATGAAATGGAAATCATAAGAAAATTCTCTTCTTTTAAGGATAACAGCAAACAAAGCCAGCAATAGGATATACATAGATATGCAGAGACTGGGCCTTTGGACTGAGTTATATAATGAAAATCACGTTATGGCTTATAGAACGAACGAACGAACTTCATACACGTTCTTGTCTTCTACTCATCTTTGGCAAACTCTTACAGTCACATTTACATTTAAAGACGATGGGCAAGTGTTGAAACCATATTTTCAAAATTTCTTGCACGTAACTTTTTGCATGCTCGCCTCCTAATCCTCTTCGTCCTCCATCACTTGGCTTATGGAAGCAGGGCAAACATGTTGCAGAAAACATTAACTTGAAGACATTTTTAAAGGCAAAAGCTATTTTTGGTTTTTGCTAAAGAGCCGCTATAATAGAAGTATTTAATGCACGCTATTGTAAGGCAGTTACCCGCACATATGGGGAGTGTGAAAAAGCATTGAAAGAAAGCCTATTGCTAGAGCACACAAAGGCATTACAATTAAATTGGATTTAATAGGCATCGAGGTTTCAAATTCAAATGGAAAATATACCATAAAGGGACATAGGATAAGCTAAGTAGGCCGTGGATACGACAAATTCGGATTATCAATCTCACTTGACAAACGGAAAATCTGTTAGACTTCTAGACTCTTTTCAGTAAGCCCGATTATGTCGACCATAAACATCCTTGCAGTGCAGGGTTCTGCAAATTCGAATTTGTTTATCTGCCACCAATCCCTTGCATTTGCTTATGTGTTCTCATGCCGAAAGAGGGAGCGATAAGCAGAGCCTTAGTACGTGATTTTGTTTTTCTTTTTCATTTTTTGTTTTTGGCCGTCTGCTATGCAACGCTGATTAGTATTTTCAAATTCGTATAAATTATATTTTTCTTGTCATTTTTGTTTTTGTTTTGTTTTTTTTCTATTTCTTTATTCAGTTTTACTTCTCTTGTTGTCTAGTCCTGGCATTATCAATAAAGAAAAAAATTTTTTTTTATTTTTCTTTGCTTTTTACTAAGACTAGGAGGAATAGGAGTAGGAGTAGGAGTAGTAGTGTTTGGTAGATTATTTACTTTCTTTATACGTGATAATTTCTTCTGAGTTTTCTTTTTTTTTTTGTTTTTCTGTTATTTTCTTTGTAAGCCTTGACGCCTAATGTCTCGCTGTATATATGCTTTCGATGTGTTTGGAATTTGTATGTGATTTGCTCAAAATTCTTACTGCGAGCTATAAGCTGTACGCTCTTGTCTGAATTTAAATACAGCGTGGCATTGTCTCAACCTCAACCTCTATCAAATGTATTATCGCCTATTTTTTCGAATTTTTTCTTTTCTCTTCATACTTCACATTGATTTTTTTAGGTTGATTTATGGAGGACATTATCGCCAATGATTTGTTGGAAAATCGGTAATTTTCTTGTGTCAAAAAGGAAAGCCATGACAATGTAAATTTCGAATATTTAAGGGCATTTTAATTTAATTTCCTTACGTTTAAATTGATGAATTGTTTTAAAATGAACACGCTAAGGCATAGCAAAGCATTGAGCGATTTATATGCTTTTGCGATAACCTAAGATTGTCGGGCTATTATTATTGGGTTTTTTGTTTTAAAATTTTGTTTTTGTAAAGCTGCATGGCCATACATTAACAATTAACCGATCAAACTTATCATTACCAGTGCTGCAGAAGTCATATCTTCTTCTTCACAGTTTGAAAATATAATTTTGATGTGTCGCCGTGTAGCTTAAGGATTTTTTTTTGTTTTTTTTTGTTAAAATGTTGCCACAAATTTTATTATCCAACCGTTTTCCGCTTTTAAAATTCATTTGATTTCAGGGTACCCGCACCACGTGCTTAATTTGTAGTTACAAAATATGATTTTCGCATCGTTTCTGTTTTCATCTTTTTTTTTTTTGTTTCTTTTTATGATTATTTTCCAAAATCCATTAAATTTTATATTCTCGGCAATTACATCACTCTCACTCTCTGTTTCTGTCTCTGTCGCTCTCTTTCTCTCTCTCTCTCTCTCTCTCTCTCTCTCTCTCTCTTAGTTGATAGAAAGACATACGCAGGCAAAGGACCTTTAGACAGACAGACAGACAGACAGACAGACAATGAGAGAGCAATAATAACTGAAACCGTATGAATTTAAATGGGATTATGGGTTCAGAAATAAAAATAAAATGTCACGAAATGATTGCCTTTGGTTTTCGTTGTACTGTCTGACACAAAACAAAAGAAAATATATTTTATTATTATTAACAATTCTATTGTTTTCGTTGTTGTTGTTGTTGTTGTTTAGCTCTGTAATTTTGAGAATGTGCAAAAACTCATACTTGCTTACATACATCATACAGTGGTGGTCTTCTAATTAGTACACCCATCTATAAGAATATTTATTTCAAGACAATTAAATGTTCTATGGAGTAGAGATAAGCTATGTAGAGCGTAAAGGAGACTTCAATAAAACAAATTTACCTAGAAACAGCATGTTGCTCAGTATATCGTTCCATAAATTGAATAGGAATCCGAGTGCTTTATGCTGGCTATTAAATAACAACAATTCTCTAAGCAATCATGCGGTGTGCTATCATTATTAACAGTATCTTGCATAAAAATCCATTTTGCAAACTAGTTTTTACGAGAGAATGGATTCGAATGAGTCCACACATTATGACTTTGCCATTATTTAACTTCTCCATCAGAGATTAGCAATGAGTGTTCAAAAAGATGAGTATAATCGAATCAGACTCCTAATTTCTCTGATACTTGTACGCATTCATACTTAGTTTAATATCATGGAACCTCTCGCTACTCATATTCAAAGTTTGAAGTACTCATCATATTCATACTCATACAACACGTATGATGTTGTTGATGTCGACTCTCCATAACTCAACCTATATACACGAATCGCAAAATACGTATGAATCGCCTACGAACACTGAAATACTCTCTAGAAGGTTGTGTGTTTGCTCTGCTTGCTGCTCTGTCTTGTTTGCTTATGTGTCTTCTTTTTTCTTTTGTTGTAAATGCAACAATAAGACTATAAAGTTTGATTAATGAATCAAGTCACTCGATCAAACATATTTCGAATGGTATGAGTTCGATGTCAACGTTGTACGCATACTCATTGCATTGTGTACTTATAAATCAGTGTAGTGAGTACGAATGGATCAGAGAAGTTAAATTTCAATACTGTTGACTCACTCATATTCAAAATTTCATGAGTGCTTATAAGTAGCGAAAAACGATTCATTGCCGATCTCTGTTCTCCATGCTTAATGCCCTTCAGAGTATAGCATGGACTTAAATCTTACAACAAAATTATTCCTTTCAAATTTAAAATATTCAATAAAAACCTGTTGGTGTTATTGGATGCTTATGCTAATTGTCAGGCCACCACTGTACATGTCCAGAATTAGAAACTAAAGCCATAATTTTTGAAAGGTTGAAATCAGGCAGGAATAAAAGCAAAAAGAGGGAATAAAAATATTTTATTAAAAAATATTATTTAAGAATGTCAAACATATTATTTCAAATAGCTGTTGTTGTTGTTGTTGATGTAATTTTTTTTTTTATTTGCTTTCTCACATGTTAAGACCGAAATCAGTTAGGAATGCTTAGCACATGGTGGTTGATTTTTCCTTATGTTGTCGTTGTTGTAATTGCAATTCTTAAGTCTATTAAATTATGTTAAGCCTCGTTTTATTTTTTGGCTAACGTGAGGGTTGCTGTTTTCCATTGCTCACTTTCAGTTTCACATGTCACAGTTACGTTCTTTTCTCGTACTTTTGGCAATTTATGTACGTATACAGGGTTGGAAAAACATTTTTTTTTGTTTTTGTTTTTTTTTTTTTTTGTTGTTCTTTTTCTGTAATACATTGTAAGCAGAACTAATGATTTTTTACTTGAATGGATGCTCTTGTAAATTTGCTAAAAACAAATTCGGTGCCCCCCCTCCCCTGTTTTGTAAAACAAAAAGCAACAGAAAAAAATTTTTCTAAGCAAACATTGTTTTCAAAGAAAAATATCTGAGGACGCCACCATCTTTATAATAAACTTTGAACAACACAAGCTAAAAAGAAAAAAGTCTTCAGGAGGGGAAACTAAATTTGCCATAAAAATAAAACATGGATGTGGAACTGATCTCTCAACTTAGTATTCCCTGAAGGATTCCAGATCCTTGTTGACTTTGTCTGATATGTCTGACCTGTGGCTTTAGCCGTGACCTTACGTCTTTTAAACCTAAAACACTACTTACCAGCCTACGGTGTCATCGTAGTTCACTTCATTAATGTTTCTTTAATTATTGACAAGAAAGCTTAGGAGTCACATTCCTCTTTGTCGTCTCCGTACGGTGTTCTCTTTAGCCCTCCTAAGACGTTTAGAAATTTAATTTTCAATGCTTCTATAAATCTTTTCTCATATGTTTGTTGGTTGTGTTTGTAAATAGTTTTCCTTTTTCCCTCTGCACAGTATAATATTTAAAAATTTTTTTTCTAAACTACAACCACAACAACAACAGCAACAACAAATTGTTTCTCAAAATATGTGAGTAAAAACAAAAAAAAAAAGAAAAATTATTTTCAAAATGAAATGTTTTTGAACTCTTGAAGAAATTTTTGGAATTTTTCATGGGAATTCTTTCCCGACCAACATCATTGCCATAAGCAAACTTAGCATCTTGGTTCAGTATGTTCGTGTGTATGTGTATACATACGTATGTATTGTCGTATTATATCGTATGTTGTATGTTGTATAATGAAAAAACAAACATGCTCATATTAAAACATCATTTTAAGAATGACTGTCTAAGAGAACAATGACAACACGATAATAGTTGTGTCGGAGCAATTGTACAATAGTTTTACTATGTCATTTCGATGTTCAATTTCTTAATAAGAAAAATTCTTCTGTTTCCTCCATCTATTGTGACGTTATGTTTCATTAAACCTCTTGGAAACAATAAAAAAAAAGAGCAAAGATTTCTTGAAATCCTTACAAAGAATTGCTGGCGAATGATGAAATGCTTTTAAGCAACCGATATTATTTATGAGGCACTATTTATCTTCTTAAGTCCAACGATGCGAGCTTTATTGTATTCCAAATATTGTCCTCTGCATGCTATTTTTCCAACTATATCGAAGGGAGTTTTTAAAGCCAACATTTTTCGATATTTCGATGATTTCTTCTTGCTAAATATTAGCTATTCTGTTGAGAGGTAAGTTCCAGAATGTTAAGAAGACCATCTGCTGCTGCTGTATTGTTAATGTTATCCTATATGAGGCTTCTCTTTGAATCTATTTTGTGTTTAAGGATCGAATCCCGTTTAGTTTTCAAGTATGAAAACCTTGATTAGAAATTTTTTCATCTGTCTGAGCACACCATATGTATTAAATTGAAACCTATGTCTCCTGATAACCCCGTATTGGCCTAATAGATTCATAAAAATAATGAATCTTCGTAGCGATTTGAAGCAATTTGCTGCTCATGATTATACCAGCATATCTATTCATTCATAATTGGCCATTACAACCCTTCAGTCAGGATTACGGCCTAGCTTTTCACTCCACTTATGTTGTGTGTGTTAATTTTATTTATGACATGACATGGCGGGACCTACAGTTTAAAGTCGACTCCGAACAGCAAATTTTGAGAAACTTTTCATGGCAATTTTATTTACTCTCAGAGTTTTTGCCAGAAATCTGCTGAGAGGAAATCGCCTAAGAAATATTTTTTTTAATGTTTCGTTTTTGATGTCTGACCGGGGATGCGAACCCTGACCTTTCGTCTAATAAGCCAACACATTACCTACTAGACTACGGCGACTACAACCAGCATATAAAGGACACATAATAGGTTTTATATGGAAGAAAAAAGAAACTGGTCACCTTATCGTTCATTATGCTGTTGTGGAAACGAAGGCTTTAAAGTAAATATTTTCTGATTTTTAATTAAAATTATTTTTGTATTGCTTTCTTATTTTTCATATGGCTGTTGAAAAAAAAAAAAAAAAAAAAAAAAAAAAAAAAAACAGGAAACCTTACCGGAAACATGCCTTGCCTACCTAACAAGGGCCATTGCGAGACTTTAATGAAATTAAAATGAAAATTATTAATAAATGGGGTCACAATGTTTTTTAATCATTAAGTAGAAAAAATAAAAAAAAAATAAAAAAAAAACTGTAAAAACATGTCAAATACAGTCACAGCAGTTGAAACCCAAACGGGCATTAATAAATGGTAGTTAAATTGAACCACAATTTTCAATTTTCCCCAAGAAAATTAACAAAAACAGAACAGAAAATAAAAGAAAGAGAGAGAGAAAAATAAATTCAAATTAAAATAAAACTTTTTTTCTCACTGCATTGCACTGTGGGAATTAAAAAAAATTTTTTTTTTTAAATTTAAATAAATAACGAGGGGGCTGTGAACTTTACATTGTGCACACAGTATTTAATAAGAAAATATTTTGTGTTTTTCATTTCATTTCTAAAATGATTAACACATGTTTGTTCTGCACTGACTAGTTGCTTTAGTTATTCTTTTTTACTGTGTGTGAGAATTTTGTAAATTTTTCTTTCATAAAATTTTACTAAAGCACTCCCTAGTAATTGATAAGTTGCTTAAGGAAATAAATTGAAGGCACTGTGTGTTGTCTTGTTTCTTAATTTTTATTTTGTAAACAAATGTTTCATGCACTCCACACCCTATACACCATAATTGTTATCACAGTGATGCTGCTAACCCTTAAAACATAACCATTGCAGTACCCTGTAAATTTGATTGCCGTTTCAATTGACCAGACCAGGCCAGCATTTCTAAAAAAATTTTTTTTTTGCAAAATTCCAAATGAAAAAACATGACCATTTTTGTGGCGTTATCACAATTTGCAGACGTTGGCTTAAATCCTTTATTTGCTGCCAAAAAAAAAAGAATTTTTTTTCTTTTTGAATTTAACCTTGGGGCTGTCAAATCATTCACGATAACGCAGTAAATTCTTTTGCCATAAAACTTTGAATACAAAGTAAATACGAAAATAAATATGAAAAGAAAAAAAAAAGTAATATTTTGTTATTGTTGTTTTTACTGTTATTGTTAAGAGAAATTCTATGAATAACTGAACGTACGAACGAACAAACTACTATTCGAAGCATTTTGAATAATAATGGCCGCCTTTGAAATACGCCATAAAAGCCAAAGAAATAAAAGCAATGTTTAGCTAGGAGGCTTAGCTTCTGTACCACTTGGTTTATTAATCAAATCAAAAGGATAATAACGACGCAAAATCTTTGTGGCCATACAAAGAAGAGTAGTCGGATATGGAGGAATACCACATTCATGATATTTAGTTTCGTACAAAGTACATGGACAATGATTAGAACGCATATTAGAATTTTGAGTAAATTGTGGTAAAAATAATTGCATCAAATGGGGTGCAAGCGGATATAAGAGGCGTATGAATAAATCCACAGCATTAAGGTACTTGAAAAACAATTTTTTTTTTTTGGTTTCTCAATACAAATCTCAAACGTTAAGCTAGCAGGGGGTTTCAAAGACAGATAGTCTTGAAATGCACAATGACTTGAAATGCAACCTTTTTGGGTGATTTAGAAGAGGTGAAGAGTGAAGTTCCATCGAAGAGGGTGTGTTGAGAGTGTAAAAGAAAACAAATGACAAGCGTTCAGGAGCTGAAAGGGAGCAGAGAGGGAATTTTTTTTTAGTAAATCGTTAAACATAGATGCTCTCGGACTGTGTGATCACTCCGAGTAATATTAGAATACTTTTATGATTGCAAGCAAATGGACTGTTAACCGATTTGTATGTTGCCGTTTAAAGTTTTGATCGTAAGTGGCTCTGGATTGTTAACTTCAAGCCTTTGTGGCTGTTAAGTTAAGAAATTTTAGTCATAATTTCTAGGTGAGCAGCAACTTGTGTTAACAATACATAACTGTTCCTTAAATCATACGAAAACAATTCTTACGAAAAGGGTAGCATAAGAAATGGTTTCAGAGACAGAAGATTTTAAGCTCGACCTTTCTCTCAAGAGTGCTATTATTTAACTAAACTGTGCCTCTACTTAATTATGTTTGCCTTTTTTAAATTTATTTTCTTTAAGTTGAATTCAGTTCTTTCGATTTTAATCGTATTCTTCTATTTTAGAAATCCTTATTAACATGTTTTCTTTGCTTTGTTTTATTTCCAGGTAATATTTACATGAAATTCTTTTTCTTTTCATTTAAACATACATTGGGTAAGAAGGGTAAGAATGGGTAAAAGTTGCTAAAGTTTCCCTATAAGTTTTAAAGAATTCGTTTTTTTAATGCCTTAATTAGCCTTTCTTGGTAATGTATTCCACAGCCATTAAGTTATTGAAACTCCCATTAAAGTTGACAAACAAATTCCTTGGAATTCCTGCCTTAATTTTGCTAACCCGGTCTTAGCTATTCAATATCTCATAAAGGCCCTCTTAAGAACGAATTTATTTTTAAATTTTAACATGAAATATATTACGTACGCATGTACACCCTGTGTCCTTATGTCTGTGATATTTGTTACCACAGTGACTTCCGTTTTATGAAAGAAAAAAAAATTTTTTTTTCTGTCAAATTTGATGTTTAATTACCAGCCAGCCAACCAATTAAAACCTCAAAATTTGTTTCTCTTAAAAAAAACTCGAAATTTAAAGAAGAGAAAGAAAACAAAACAAAAAATCTTCTTTGGTCCTACTGACATGGCACACGAGCTGTGTTTAATTGTGACTTTTTGTTGTTTTTAACACCATATGGTGACTGCAGATACAACAAAAAAAGACTTTTTTATTAAGGAATTGTGTGTGCAAAAATAATTTCAAACAACCCCCCCCCCCACGAAAAACATAAGATGGCCACTTGAATGGTTGTTGTATTAACACAAAAGCCTTGCAACATATAGTTATACACACATACAGTAGCTCTTTTGTGCTTTTTTGTTGTTGTTATTGATGTTTGTTATTAATATTTACGATATATTGTTTGTGTGTGTGTGTTTTTTAATGCATTAACCACATGAAAAATGAATTAAACTAACACATAAACACCTACTCGAATAGTTTTTAACACGCATTCTTATTCATCTCATCGATAGCCATGCTTGTACAATGTATATGCATATGTATGTGTGTATATGTATTGCATGATGAAAGGAACAGTTAGTAAGCAGGCCATTATTGGTTTAAAAATTCTTTTTTTCTTACACTTCTTACGCACATTGTCTTGTATATTGCGTGTATGTGTGTGTGTGTGTATGTTAGTGTGTTAAATAAGGTTGTCTTGCATTGCATAAAACAAAGAGGACTTGAAATTTGACCTCTTCAATAAAAAGAATAATAAAAAATACGAAGAAACAATAACAAAAAAGCAAAAACAAAAAAAAAAACTCGAGAACCATTGTTAAGCCACAAAAAACCGTATTATTGTTGTACCATCTGTGTGTGTGTGTAAGAGTGTCAATATCTCTCTCTGTCTCTCTCTTTAATATCTCTTGAAATGATACCAATTGACTACAACAACTATCACCACATTAATGGCAGCGAAAACAGTTAGCCAGGCAACCACATTGATGTCACAACGCTATAGTTTTTGGCGTTTAAACGTGAAAAAAACCATTAAAACAAGAACAAGAACACAAATGAGATATTTTTTTGATTTTTTTTTTTATTTGTCAATACAAATCTCAAGTGTTAAGCTAGCAGAAGGCCTCTTATCTGCCGTGCGTTGCACAATGACTTGAAGCGCACCCTTTTTTTGGTGCTTTAGAAGACGAGAAAAGAGAAGTTCACTCGAAGAGGTTTTGTTGAGAGTGTAAAAGAAAACAAATAACAAGTGTACAGGAGCTGAGAGGGAGCAGGGAGGGAATTTTTTTGTAAATTATGTCCATTTATGCTCCTAGACTGCGTGATATTTCTGAATAACATGAGGACACTTGAAAATTTCAATTAAAGCTGGGCCTTTTGATTGCAAGAAAGTCGACTGTTAACCTCCTTAAATAATTTCTTGTTGTTTAAAGATTTGATCGTGAATGGTCCTGAATTGTGCGAGTATTCCAAATAACGTCAAAGGACAACGGAGTACATTCTAGGTTACGTTCGAAACTGCGCAAGAGAATTTAAATTCAAACCCTAGTACAGTAACCGGCCATGAGTGAAATTTTGTTTAAGGTTAGACTGACTTGTTGATAGTACCGAGAGTATGGAGGTCACTTAAGCTAGATCCCCGGAACGATATTTTCTAGTAATGCGAGAACAATAGAGAAGTTAGAAGTAAACGCTTTCATAGAAATCGAACCAAGCGAACCCTACCTTAACTACTTACCTTAAATCTTACTGAGAGGCAAAAGTATTTTAAATTGGTTTCCAAGGGTAAAGCATAGAAATTCAAACTAAATTCGAAAAAGTTTTTGCAAAAAAGTTTTTGTTTCTGAAAATATATTCCAAGTTCTCTAATAACAAAAAAAAATGGAAATACGTTTTTAAAATGATTATCGCCCTTCAAATTATTTGTTCTTTTGGTCTCCTCCTAATAAGGGTTCATAATTTTATTTTAAAACGAAGAAAAAAAACTTTTCTCTTTAAGCGTATCAACTAAATTTAATATTAAAGGAGGAGAATATGCTTCTTTTATTATAAAATAATTTATAAATCTCTTCTCTCTCTTTCCATCCTTCCTTCAAAAAAGCACAATTTTTTTTGAGAGAGCAAATCAAACCAACAAATCAGTTTAAAACTAGAAAACAACAAAAGCTAAGTGCTAAGATGGAACTGTCTGTCTCTCTTTCTTTTATATTTTTTTACATATTGTTGTTGTTGTTGTATTTTTAAATCCTTCATATGGCAAAAGTTTTATTAAAAAACTGTCAACATAACCAAGAAAAAAAAACAAAACTCTTCGGGCAACGTCACTTCCTCCTGTATGGCTAAGAGAGTGATTGTATGCGTATGTATGTGTGTATATGTTTTTGCTGTG
This sequence comes from Sarcophaga bullata, assembly GCA_005959815.1. Lineage (NCBI taxonomy): Eukaryota > Metazoa > Arthropoda > Insecta > Diptera > Sarcophagidae > Sarcophaga > Sarcophaga bullata. The sequence continues at coordinate 2,041,501 of QOCX01000002.1, forward strand.
TAAGTGTCCCCAAGGACTTGAAATCAAAAATTCAAAGAATTTTCTTTGGCTTCCTTTTTTCTAATTTTTTTTTTAATTTTTTTTTTTAATTTTTTTTTTTTTTTTTTGTGTATAAGAACGATGGATAGGATGGATAGTCAGCCAGATATTGACAAAATCTAATTTATAAAAATTTTCTTTAAAGAAAAAAAGGAAAAGAAAGAAAGTCATCGAAAACGAACTTCAAAAAAAGCTAAAGAAAATATTTTCAGGCAACTTTAGAAAGCAAGTCACTTGCCTTGTATGTTCTTTGTTTTGCAAGCAAATTTTTTGGTTTTTCTTTTGGTTCTTTCTGGGTTTTTTTGGTGCTTGTTGTTGCAAAAAAATCCAAATGTATGTACGTTGTGTTGTTGGTTTTTTGTGTTGTTGTCGTCATTACGTAATTGTTCTTTTTAGTTCAATAAATTTCGATTACAATCAGAAGGGAAGAGAAGAGGAAATAGCCCCAGCACAGCTTAACACTGTGCAGCACAGTACAGCACAGCACGGAACAGCAGAGAAGAAGGAAATAATTGCTGCAGGAAATTCAATTCGAATGGCATTCGTAATTGCAGCAGTCACCGCATATGACATTTTGAGGGGAAATTATTTTTTACTTTCTCTCTCCCTCTCTCTCTCTCTCTCGTGCTCTCTCTCACTCCATCTTTGTAAATTTAAAACTTTTTAAAGTTTTAAAATGACCAGAAGGGATATCACCCTGTAAGTATTAGAATATAATTGCGTGGAATAAACTTATTCTAGACTGTGGGATGAAATTGTATTCAAATGGTAGTTGATGGTGGAGAGGTCAACAGGAATTTTTTCCTTGGACTTGTGACTTAAAACATGTCTTTGCGGTTTGTTGCCGTCTTTAATTGTTTTGTTAATTGAAGTCTATAGGGATAGAGAGGCAAAATATACCATAATGATCGGTAGGCCGTACAATCGACAAATTTGGATTATCCATCATATTTTCTCTAACTTAATTGCTTACCTTTGGTCAGGCTTCCAACATAGCTTCTCACACTGTTATATTGTGTGGTGCAGCCTACAGTTTAATGTCGACTACGAACGACAGTTTTTTTGAGAAAATTTTCATGGCATTTTCATTTTACTCTTCCCAGAAGTTTTGCCAGAAGATTGCTGAGAGGTTATCGCCGAAAGAACGATCTCTGGGAGCTGGTGCACTACGGCGACTTCACACTTTTTCTAACAGAAACGGTTTTTTTCACTGTAAGTAGAATGCGGTGATACACTGCGCCGAACATACCTGTAACGCATTCAGTTTTTTCAAATTGCTTTGTAATTTTGCCATATCCTTGTACAGGAGATCGATTTTGACAACGGTACTTACGTATTTAGTTACTGGCAGACCCGCCCATCTTGATTGTAGTCAGTTTGTATTGTGTTTTGGGGCCTAACTTCGGTTGTTAACCAATCTAGCAAGATTTTTACTAAACAAAACGCACTTTAGATGATATGTAACGGCTGGCAATGTTGCCAGACTGACAGTATTTAAACCACTAACACAGAATTTTTCACACAACTCCACTTTAAATGTTTAAGGCAAAAAGAAAAACGTTACGAAAAAACGAGAATTTTTAAATGAATTTTCTTTTTCTTTTATTTTGTTTGCTTATTAAACTTCAGAATTTGAAATCTTTTCTCTTCTTACACCATGTATATGTACTTTTAAAGTTTCTCTTCTATTTCTCGAGACTTAAATACGTTAGAAGAATAAAAGAAGAAAAGAAAAATTGATTTTCAATCGAAAAGTTTGTTTTCAATTTATTTTGTTGTGTTTGTTGTGTTTGTTGTTGCTGTTGCTGTTAATGTTAAAAAATTTAAATAAATAACAATTTGTTAAACAAAACTGAGTGTTTCGATGTGTCGTTTATATCTTTTAGGACATCAATTTTAAATTGAAATGGAAAAGCAAAAAAAAAAACGTAGCATTTCGATACGTTCATACGTACATATCTACATACGTATGTATGTGCCATAGTGGAGGAGAGAAGATGAAAATTCAAAGATACAAATGGTCGAACAAGACAACGACAAACATACGGACATACGGACAGACAGACAGACAGATAGACAGACATACAGACTCGTTCAATAATATAGAGAGACAAACAATGATGGATTTCTTTTTAAATTGAAAACCAAATAAAGAAAAATAGACCAACAAACTCTCTTCACCAAACAGCAATAGCAATAGCAATCGCAATAGCAATAGCAATGGCAGTAGCAGTAGCAGTAGCAGTTGGAGATGGCGATGGAAGCAAAGGGTTTCGAAAATGAAGAGAAAAAGTTCACAAAGAATTTAAATAATTTCTCTTGGTATGCGTCAATAACATTTAATGGTTTAAACACTAATACTTACACACACACACACACACACACTTCACTTATTCTTTTAACATTTTCATTGCTGAGAAGGAATTTTTGCCCATCACCACTCTTGTGAGGGTTAAAAAAATAATATTTGTAGTAACGGGTTTTCCCTTCTTTGTTTTTTTTTTTTTTTTGTTATGAATTGAGTGAGTGAGTGAGTGAGCAAGGGTGCAGTACGGAACAGTACTTTGTATAACAAATTATCAGCCATAATGAAAAGTGATGTAATGCATGAAAAGAATTTTTATTTTCATTTGTTTATCGTTTTTCATTTTTCGTTGTTGTTGCTGCTGTTGTTGTTGTAATGCTCTTTGACTGTCTGCCTTACTGATTGACTGACTGACAGTCATTTAACATTGATGGGTTTTCCGCCCACACTTCTCTTCTCTGCCTTATGTCTGTACGTCCGTCCATGCAACATATCTTCTCAACATTCATTTCCAAAACATTTATTTTCTAAGGAATTCTTCGTTTTTCATTTATAGCGTGAAAAAAAAGGGTTGCCTAACCGCCTGCTATATTGTGATAAATTGTTTAACATTTAGCAACAGGCAATGTGCAACAACAACAACAGCAAAACGATAGCAAAAAAAACAATAAATTTTTTTCAAGCAACATTATTAAGCAGATACTATAAGTTGCTAGACAATATATTCGGCAACATGTTTAGATTCAAAACTTTGGTCAATTTTAACTAACGGAAGCAGTTTTGGTACTTTTTCCAAAATACTGTTGCGGAAAGAAGCAAAATTTAAAGAAATCTTCATCTTGGTTTCTTTTTCTTTCCCAAATAATGTTCCTTTAATAATGTTGAGCCTTTTGAGCCTTTTAAATTGCCCAAAATACAAAAGCAATAAAAAGTACATAAGTAAAGTAAGTCTAGACGACATGCATAATTTTCAATAAGAAACGTCATATTTTTTTGACGGGGTTTTTTTTTTCTGTTACATAAAACAACAAAAAATATGGCAAATATGGCAAATATGGCTTAAATTAATGTAGGACTGACTTTTTAATATTATGGCCTCAAACATGTGGCAACAATAACAACAACACACACACTCTCACACACAAAGAGAAACAAATTAATGGAATTTCTCTCTTTTTCTTTTAAAAACATGACCAAAAAATGTACAAAAAAAAAATAATGAAAATTACTGGCTTACATTATAGAAAATTCCTTTTCTTCTTGCCAAAAAAAAAAAGAAAAAAAAAAGAGAAAATAAAAAATGAAATGTTGAATGAATGATGGAAGGAAGTAGTAAATGAATGAATGAATGAATGAATGAATGAATGAATGAACCTTGCAACATGGTAATTGGAAAAAGTAATTTGTTATTCGTTTTGTTCAAATTTCTCATTTTTTTTTCTCTCATTTTTTTGGTAAGAAAATTCCTTTTTTTTTTTTTATTACATAAGCCTGTCAATATAGACTCTGATGTTGAGTAACAAATAAATAAAAGTATTCAACAGACTTTTTGATTTTATTTTCTCGCTTTTCTTTTTTTTCTCTCTCTGCAGCTGAAAGGAAAATGATTAATCACTTTGAAAGAGTTTCTCTTCTCTTGATCCTTTTTCATAGAAATTGTTTCTTTCCTCATTCAATATATTCAATTTGATTAGTTTTGTTTTTGTTTCGTTTCGTTACGCCATTCAATTGGAATTTTATTTCAATTTTTAGCCTTTAATTTGTCCCAAAGAACAAAAAAAAAAAAATGTCGCAGATCCATCCTAATAGGCCCTGGCAAATAATAACAATTCTTGTAAATAATTTGTTGTTTTTGTTGCTTCTTTTTTTTTCTTTTTTTATTCGTCTTTTCTTAAATGATTTAATAGGCCTAAGGACAAGTGGTAATTTTATTAATTGGCCTAAGGAAACAAAAACAAAAAACAAGTGAAAAAAAAAAAGAAATTTTCTTTTGAATTAAATTGCCTTTTCCACTTAATTAAGCATCAACATCAAAAATAAATAACTTTTCTTAACATAAAATTTAAATGAAAAGTTTAAAATTTTTGAAAAAAAAAACGAAAAACGGAAAACGAGCACATCTATCCGACATACACTGAGAGAACCAGGCAAAAGCAACTGAAGAAACTGAATGAAATCTTAGGATATAATCAGCCATGTCTGGCTATATTTCAGTAACAATTTTGTGTGTAAAAGGGTTCTTGATTCTGCTTCTTGAGAAGTCTCTAACCCTGGCGTAATATAACGCCTACTTTAAAAAGGCGTGGTATTATTAATCTTTGTTATAGGAAAAGTTTTAAACGTTAACATATGCTTTCATAAAGTGAAAAGTATTCTCATATTAAATATCCATCAATTTCTTCACTTGTGCCCACTGTGAAAGGGGCGTGGCATTGTAGGAGCAAAGAAATTCGAATTAACTCTGTGCTTAAAGAAATTGTTGAGATTGAAACATTTCTGTGCGCCATGTCTGCCCACTTTGAAAAGGTAAGGCAATGTTATTAATCAGGATTACAACCCAGCTTCTCACACCATGCATGTTGTGTGTGTAAATTTTAACTATAAGTGGCGAGATCTATGGTTAATTGCATGCCCCGGTTTTCACCAGAAGTCTAACGAAATGAAGTCGCCCACCCAATCTACCGCAACTATAACGCCCTGTTTAAAAGGGCGTGGCATAAGAATCCATGAAATTAATATCCATCATATTGAATTATTTTCCAAGTACTTTATGAAAATTCTATCTTAAATCCCAATTTCCTCTTATATCTTGCTCTTGTTGTTGGTTTTTTCTCCTCATATCCCCTTTCAACTTCATAATTGCCATCAAAATTACCACTTGCAGGCTTTTAGCCTGGTGGAATTAAACTTTTCTGTTTTTGTTGTTGTTTGTTGTTGTTGTTGTTTTTTTATTTTTGGTAAATTAATTTAATTATTTTTGCTTAAAAGCTTTTATAAACAAAATACAAAATTTTTCTTAATGTTTTTAATAAAGTGGGGATGGTAAACGGAAAAAAATAAATCATAAATCAATAAAAAAAAAAAAATTTTGCTCTTAAATCTGTTGAAGAAAATAATGCTGAAAGTGGACGTGTGTGTCTAGGAAAAGGCATAAATTAAGAGAAGAAAATCAAAAATATTTAAAGAAAACCGATGAGAAAAAGGTCACCTACTATGATATTTTTTCTGTTTTTTCTGTGAACGAATGCGACTTACAAGATGTAAAAACATTTGTTTGACCGAAACCCACTCACCTTTAACTACACACTCTGATTCATTCGAACTCACCACAAAACGCTGATTTATAAGTACAGGTTGCAATGAGTATGCTTACAACTTTGACGTCCAACTCATACCATTCGAAATATCAACACATAAGCATAAAGGACAGAGCAGCAAGCAGAGCAAACACACAACTTTCTAGTGAGCACTTTAGTGTTCGTACGCGAATCATACTTATTTCGTGGTTCGTGTATGAGTTGAGTCATGGATAGTAGAAGTCAACAACATCATACATGTTGTTAAGTATGAATATGATGAATACTTCAAACTTTGAATATAGTAAAGAGAGGTTCCATGATCTTAAAATATGTATGAATGCGTATAAGTGTCAGAAATAGTGAGTATGATTCGAGTCTACTCATCTCATTGCTGATGTCTGATTGTAATGCAAGACATTAGCATTACTTACCTGTAGTTTCAGGACTAGGAGATAATGGACCTTATGTGGCCTAAGTGTTTCCATCCAATTTCCTTGGACCGACAGTCATCTCCACCTACCTACGTAGCTACTTAAAAGATATTCCCTGATCTCAGTTAAAAAAGACATAATTTGGATAGTTTGGAAGGAAATTGAATCTCTTAATTCTTATAATTTGAAATCCATGATGAAAATTTTGTATTTTATAAGTAAGCAGTTTATCACTACATTACGTCCTATCCCATGGACAGCTGTTTAACCACACTTTCCATAGGTCTGGAAAGCGAAAAAATACTTTTTTTCATCTACTTCGTAGAGGCGTAGTCGATGTTGGGATTATTGTGCCAGAACTTTATAGAGATTATAAAATGCTAATTTTTAAATCGCATTTCTGTTATGCATTTTCAAAATTTTTTCAATAAATTGTTGATTCAATACACATAAAGTAATATAAAATGCACACATACTTTTTCTATGCACTGTACTGTACTTGGTATTGTATTTCTTTATCTCTATTTCGTTATTTATTTATTGCTTTTATTTATTGTGTATATTTTCTGTTTTTTTTATTGTTTTTTTTTCTTGTTTTTTTATTGTTAAATATTTAACACTCACATGTTACCCCCAAATTCAAAACAAATTGTGTAAATATTTGCCTTGAAATTAATTCTGATGAATTACTTTTTCTTTCAAATGCCCCCAAAGAAAAATCCAGTATTTTTGAACAATTTGAACTTAAATTGAGAAATTCATTGTATTTACTTAACAATGAAGGTGTGTTTGTGTGATTATTTTCTTTCTCAAGTACTCTCTTCTTTAATAAAAAAATAAGAAAAAAAATTTCATAAAATTTATGCAAAAATGCATCGAGAAAAAGAAAATAATCTTTTAAGTCAATCAACAATAATTTGGCAAATTTGATTTTAATAACGAAATTCAGGACTTGTTTCTATACACAAAAGCAACAACAACAAAAAGAGAGAGAGAGAGAAAGAAATCCTTTACGATGACGAAAAGCTTTTAGTCTCGAGCCCCCATTATAGGCAAAATGCAGGAAAACAAAAATACCGAGAAGAGAAAAGAAAAATCAATGAATTTAATGGAAATTTTTCATTTACATAATCGTCGCAATCTCTTGCATGAATTTTCTTTTTTTTTTCTCTCCAACAACAACAACAGCAACAGCAACAGCAACAGCAACGTTTGATGATTTCATTTCAGTCTGGATTTCATAGAAAAGGAAAGCAACCAACCCAACCAATCGACTATAGCCGGCCGGCCGGCTGCATTACATTTAAAAAAAAAAAACAAAACAAGAAGAAGAAAAAGTAACGAATGAAAATGTTTGTGGAAAAAAAATAATAGAAAGGCCAACAATATTTAAGACAAGCTGAGCTATATACACACACACACACACATACAGGCCAGACACTTAAATGCCCTTTTTTGCTTGTTGCAGCCATAAATACTCCAGTCCAGTCTGGTTTGTTGGAAAATGTCAGCCAAGACAACAAAGATCCCCACGTATGTCTGCCTGTCGGTCTGTGGAACGACCATCTGCAAAAGTTGCAACCGAGAGACAAATGTTCAAGTGAAGGAAACTTTGTTTAAAAAAGAAAAAAAAAAACAAATAAAAACCAAATCTTTAACAGAAGACTAAAGAAATTACGAAGTATAAGAGACACTTTAAACTCTGCTCAAGATGCCCCGATATGAAGTAAACAAAAGTGAAGAATTTCCTTCATAAAAACAAAAATAATGCAAATACTGGCGAATGCAGCTTGAAAGAAAAATTTGCCATTAGCATATGTAAACCTTATTTTAAAATAACTTTACGGTTAATTAGGCAAATATATGCTGAAGAAAATCTCGGCAACATCATGCCCGCAACATTTGAATAAACAATGGGAGAAAGCGACAAATATGTATCCTACCCATGATTGGCAACATGTTGCTGACAAATATTTAAAAATATATAATTGTCAACATATACATAAACTACTGCTTACAACATGTTGATTAAATCTTTGAAAGGTAAAACTCTGTTAAAAAAAATTCTACCAGACTTTAATTTGTAATTGTTGTTATAGTTGCAGGCAATATTTTATAAAAATTTAGTTAATGACCATCCATTACAAATGCGATTCTCGGTTATAAGGGAATATAAGCTTTTTAAGTCATTAAAAGCTGCTAAATGTAAAAGTTAATATCAAATTGTAAATATATTTGCAACATGTTGCGAGCACTAATTTAAATTGTTGCCGGCAACATACTCAAATACCCAGAAGAGGTGTAAATAAAGGTAACGATAGAAAATAGAAAAAATTTTTGTAATGAAATCTGGTTTTTCTTAAATGGAAGTCTATTATTATACCAACATGTTGCTGGCAACATGTATTAAAAGATAATTTAAAAAATATTTGCTAAGCTAAGAACAAAATAGAATCGAGTTATGAAAATAAAACAAAATGCTTGCAAAACTTGCAGCATATATAATTCTAGCAACATGTTGCTGGAAACATTTTCTTAAACGAATTCTACAATGCTGTAATTAGAGCAGTTGATATCAACACACAGTCATGTGGGATTTTTTCTGAACATTCTTAGACATTTCTGAGTTGGCTGAGAGAACTGGTTTCAGACTTTAACTCGACGCTAAAATTATTGTCAGCCTGGAAGCATGTATTTTATAATTTTCTTCATAAAAAAACAAAACAAAATTATTGTTTTAAGTAAGACTTTAGGTAAATAAGCATTTCAAATTGCAATTTAGCACGTATTTAATAACCATTCCTAGTAGTTTTGAAAAATACTGTCCCACTTTATTTTTTATTTCTGCTTGCACTTAAACTTTAAAAGCTTCCATTGTTGTAACAGTGTTGTAAACAATATAAAATATAATTGTACGTGTAACGTGTGTTGCAACATCAAAAACAACAACAACAACAACAACCTGACTCTAAAAACATAATGTTGAAAACATGATGTTGGCCTTATACACATGGCGCATGCATAACTCAACCAAACAAACTCTCAACTGGTATAGTAATAATAGCCGTAACGAACGACATGGAGCAGAGGCAACCGAACATAGTCAGTTAATGGTGTTAATTGAAATGGTTTTTCTAGCTTACAAAAAACGATTTTCCAACCTACAAAAAAAAAAAATAAAAATAAACGAAAAAAAAGTTGTAGAGCACAGCCAAATTATGACCAATTGAACGAAGGCTTTTCTGCTGGCAAAGAAAACATCTGTTCGAGTTCATTTACTTTAATTTTCTAAAATCGTTTCTAGCCGCCTCAAGATATTTTCTTCGATTTTATTCTTCCTTGTTTAGGTTTCTTTTTTTTTTTTTTTTTTTTTTTTTTTTTTTTTTTT
>QOCX01000002.1:2050985-2062356 GCA_005959815.1 Sarcophaga bullata
CACTTAGTCATTCATTTTCTTTAAATTTCTTTGGATATCTTTAAGCGTCAATAACTAATGTTGCTGCATCATTTGATTTGTTTGTCTGTCTGGTGCTTTTATGCACTCATCGTCATAATGTTGCATATGCAACATACTTCTGGCATTTTTGCATTGTTCTGTGCTTGTTAAAGCCGATTCCTGTTTTCGTTTGTATTTTTTCTTTAAGAAAATTAAAGAAAATATTGAATGAATATGTGTGATGTTGTTGCTATTGCTTCAATATTCATTTAATCATTGATGGTTGAAAATATTTGCTTCGTTTGCTTCGTTTTATTCGGTTTTTCGCTTTCCATCTGTTTTGTGGGCTCCATCAGTAGAAAATACAAATCGAAAGAAATGAAATAAATTTGTTTATTTGTAAATTTCACATGTGTGCGCTTAAAAAAAAGCACACATACAAATACAGGGTGTTTAAAACTTAAAAAAAAATTTTTTTTTTGTTTTAAATTTCCTTTAGATTTTCAAATTTATTTCACTTTTTTCTCTATTGCTGGTAATTGTTGTATGTTAAGGAATTACTGTAATAAGTGCAATAAAAAATAATAAGTGGACGTAGTTCAATATGGCTGTTATAGGTTGGAGATTCTGGTAACTCGAAAAAAAATTTCAAAAAAATTTTAACCCTCTAGTGGTAATTGGTTCCAAATATAATTTTGATTGCAAAAATGTCTTAATTCGGCTGGTTCAAACCCCAGCTCAGACATCAGACTTCTGATCTGGCAAAAACTCGGCGAATAAAATAAATTGTCATGGAAAGTTATTCAAAAATCTGTCATTCGCACTTGGCATTAAACTGTACATACCGCCATTCATAGGCAAAATTAACACACTCAACATGGGTGGTGTGAGAAGCGAATCCTTTGTAATTCTGACTAAAGGATTGTAATGACCTATTGAGTTGCTAAGAGTATTTCATGATATATAAAGGATATCTGCTCTTCCTAACATGATTGAAATGTTCGAGTCTCTAAATTTCTTGTAAAAAGTTTAAACAACGTGGCCCTGACGCTGTGTTCGTCAATTCAGGATGCTCTAACTGGATGCTCGTTATTGGCTTTAAAAAGTGTGACACCCTGTATTAAGCTATTTGTTAAAATTTCCATAAACTTACTCATGGCCGTTTATACATCTATTTGTCCGTCTGTCTGTCTGTCTGTCTGTCTGTCTCATGTAAATTGCAACAATTTTTCCCATATTTTTTTAGAATTTTTTTTTTTTTTCAAATACGCTTAAGGCTTCAAGCCAATTGCTTCGTCAATTCTATTGTGCCCCATTGATTGTGGCACTAACTATACGTACATTTGTATATGTATGTATGGAAGTATTTGAAATGGAAATTATTACAACAATGTTGTCGTTTGTGCATCTATTGGCTAATAAATGCTGGCTAAAGAAGAATTTCTTCCTGCTGTTATTCGTTAGGGAAATAAAAATTTGAAATTTTTTAAACAAAAAATGATTTTCAACTGCTATTTTGAAATCATAAAAATCAAAAATAATAAAACAACAACATCTTGATAATGAAAAACGAATTGTTTGTACAATCGTAGCGAAGAAGTATGTTTTGTAGTTCACTTTTAAAACGTTTATTAAGTGCACCACAGTCATCAGTTTACATTAAAAGATCACCATCATCATCATCATCATCATTATGATCATTATTATGATCATTATTGCCTTCATTATATTGTCGTAAACGTCATCATCGTTATCTTTATAATTATCAGGAGGTGCATTGCCTAGCTAGCTGCATATGCCGCCTGCCTATTAGCCTGGCCAAGTTGGTTGTCTTGTGTTGCATTATTACCATTTTGTTAATCTAAAATATAAATCTAGATTAAATTTACCATCTCTTCATCTTCTCTTTCTGCTTCTTCTTCTTGATCTTTTTATTTTCCTCTCACCTCTTCTAGATCTGGTACAGATCTGGTAATAAATTATAAGTTTTTGTTGCAAAAGCTACAAGAAAAAAGCAAGCAAAACAAGCAAAACAAGCAAACAAAAAATAAAAAAAAACAAAAAAAAGGAGAGTTACAACATAAAACTTAATGGGGCTTCTTTCTTAAACAACAATTGCTTCGTTACAGACACAGTCAGTCAGTCACTTACTTACTTACTTACTTATGGAGGGCAGGCAACCTACATTTAATATGCTTTTTAATGTTGCGCCCGTTTTTTTTTCTGTTTTTTTTTTGTTTTGATTGTTGCTTTATAAACAGGGTATAGCAGTGGATTTTATGCAAAGAAAATAATTTTCTTTAAAGTAACCATTATCACACCCACATTGGCCTAAACGTGTGTCATAATACAGACACTAAATACAGGGTTATTGGCTAATATTAACATGAGTTTTTTGCGACTTAAAATACAATGGCATTGTTCTTGCAATATGATTTAGAGAAATAAACATCTTTGATTTCCTTAGACAGGCTCTGACTTACTTAGTTGGTCATTACAAGCTTTTAGTCAGGATTACAACCTAGCTTTGTACGCCACCACCCATGTTGTATGGTTTAATTTTGCCTATGAATGGCGGTACGTACATTTTTAAGACACCGTTCTGATGTCTGAGCTGGGGTTTGAATCAAGGCCTTGAATCTAATAAGCCAACGTACTATCTACTAGACTAAATCGACTTCAGGCAGGCTGTAGCTATGGCAGTAATTTTTAATATTTTTGCTATCGCATCTTAAAATTTGTTGATATGCAGTACATACCCATATGCCCGGTAATGATCTCCCATACTATTAATACACAGTCACTGTCACAATAATATCATGAATCTTGACTGAAGAAACCTTCTACTCGGCCTATGTCCGTTATTGATTTCTTTGGCAGCCCCTTGCTAATCACAGATATAAAGTATGATTCGGACCAGAAACTTCAGCGGGAGTATCTGCTACTCTCAAACGTCAATTGTGTATGCGCACTGTAGGCCACTGTAGGTGTCATTCCAGTTATTCTTCTCTCCCTTTAGCGGCGACTGCCATTCCATATCACATCATAGCCTGCCATTCTCCAAAACTGGATCTCTGGTTGTCATTGTTTGACCCTAAAAAACTTTGTTAATCAAATGACATTTGAATCTGTTATCAAAATGACCTGCACACCCTTTATTTTCATTTTTTTGTGGTTTGTTACAGTATTTGTACAGAAGGATTACTTCTTCTTGGTGGTTTTTTATTTTGCTTCCTTGGTACAGTTGCCGCCACAAAAATATCCGTTTCTTCCTGAACTTGTTCCTTGGTACTCTGATTGCTGCAGTTGTTGTTGCTGGTTTTCTTTTTAAACTCTTCCTCTTGATATTATTTTCATATGTTGGTTGTTGGTTGCTGTTGTTGTTGTTGTTGTTGCAATTTCATAATTATTGGTAATTTGAAACCCATGATGAGCTCTTTTACCTACTCATTGATTAAAAATCAGTATCCGAAGCAGTTTACTTAACCAGGTTGTAAGTACTCATAAAACCATGCGCCACACACACACTGTAATTTAAACTGCTATTGTGGGGGGGGGGACTGTATAGTAGCTGGTGTTTAAGGAAGCTGCAAGAAAGTGGAATTTATTGTTTGCTGTTTACGTTTTTTTAAGTAGCAATTGCTACCATTCTGTCTGCAGATACGCACTTAATTAGTCCCTAAAAGAGATTGAAGTAATGGGTGTTGATGAACTATGGAAGTGTGAATTTTAAAATCTCTCTCTCTCCCTAGAGGCTTAAAAATTCTGGTCTCATTTAAAGACACGAATGGTACTTTTTATTCGATTTTTTTTGGAACTTTTAATTTTCATTACCAAAATACTACCCAGAAAAGTACTTTTTTATTTGAGTACATTTTTGGTACCCAAATAAGTTTGCTTTATAAGAAGTTTCTAATTTCCGGTAAACAAGTGAGAGAGTTTTTTTTAAGCTGTTAAAAAAGTACCAAGAAAAGTACTTTTTTTAATTGAACACATATTTGGTACCCAATAAGCTTCCTTTTTAAGAAGTTTTCTTTTAGTTTTTTTTTTTAACTATTAAAAAAGTACCAAGAAAGTACTTTTTTCATATGAAATATTTTTTCCCTTTAAAGTTTAGTTCTGTCATTTAAAAAAACTTTTTTTTTTGTATTTTAATTCTCATCCCTTAAATTTCCTTTTTTTATTTTGAACTGTCAGCAGCATGTGTTGTTATTGCACACACAGAATATTGCCTTTAGGCCAGTTTTGTTGCATGTTGTAGCCAAGAGTCCAGCAGCGTTAAAACCACAACAATTGGTTCCAAACCGGATGTTTAATTCAAAGTGAGCGAGTTTATATACAGGCAACAGTGAGAAACAGTCTTGTAACTGACACTGTTCCTTTTGCCACTAACACACACTGACAGTGTTTGTTGTTAAAACTGCTGTTGAGAATATTTGGAAAGCATTTGAATACAAAAAAAATTTTTTTTCTCGTTTTTTTGAGAATAATTTTCGCAATGAGTGTTGAAGACTGAGAGTATGAACAAATTAGCAAAATGGATGCAACGCGGACTAATCAATGCGCTACTTTCCTCTTTACGACATTAAAGTATTGCGATATAAAAGTATTGCTTCTGATAAAGCAGAATGACAGCCTAAAGTATGTAAGTTTGAGTTTGAGTTTGACTTTAATGTTTGAATAAAAAAAAATAAAAAAAAAACAATTTCTTCACAATCTTTATTTGGTCAAACTAATGTCAATAAAGACAAACAGCGCAGCATAATCAATGCCAAAGCAAACATACGTAACATATTTTAACACAGAAGAAAAACAATTAATGAAGAATACTTGATAAACATTAATGAAGGCAAAGAATGGCGGAAAGAAGAATGTACATACGGTTTGGCCAATGCCATACATGTTTAGCATAAAACGGAAACAATCGACCAAAAATAAAGCCACCCCATTCAAAGGCAGGCCATAATATATTTGGTATAATGGCAGAAGAAGAAGAAAAAAAAAAATGACAACAACTTCTAAGTCTAGAACACACACGAGCACATGCCCATACACATACATACTAAATTTAGCTGGGCTCGTCGTTTATCTATTTTGAACCGAACAAAGAGGAGACCATTGGCCTAAACAATACTCAGAATAAATTGAGTTTAATTAAGCGTAGAGACAACAACAACTGAAATTAATATTATAACTACTCCCCTCAAACCTCTCCCCCCCTCCCAATTACAGTTTTTTTTTTCACTCCCTTTTTAATTGAATATTGGAAAAGACGTACGAACAGCAATGCTTTTGAGAAATTTCTTGGCCGCTTATCAAAATTCTAATAGAACAGCCTGCCTGCCTGCATGCCTGACTGTCAGCTCAATAGCATTGTCTTGTTGTTTGAAAAATGTGTGTGTGCGTTTAAATGTGTATTAAACTGTCGGGCTGACTGACTGTTGTCAGCTATTAAGTGATGGACTGAGTGACTGCCTGCCACTGACCATGATATTTTTTGTTTTTTTTTTTTGTTTGTTTGTTTGTTTGTGTGCCTGACAGACACTAAAAATGGTACTTCCGTATTACGTACCAAATGAAGCTGTCACTTTAAATGTCAATTTGTTGTTGTTATTTGCTTTTTTTAAACTGTTTGTACTTTAATAGCCTTAAATTTTTTGTTTGTAGTTCTTTTTTCTTTTTTTTAGGGAGTTGACAACACTCCTTAAATGCAATTTGCATTCAAAAATAGCACT
The DNA here is from genome assembly GCA_005959815.1 of Sarcophaga bullata. Classification (NCBI taxonomy): domain Eukaryota; kingdom Metazoa; phylum Arthropoda; class Insecta; order Diptera; family Sarcophagidae; genus Sarcophaga; species Sarcophaga bullata. The sequence continues at coordinate 2,056,721 of QOCX01000002.1, forward strand.
TTTCCTCTGCGTGCAATTATAGGTTATAAGAAAAGTACCAAATGATTTCAATTTAAATCCTAGTACTTTTCGTACTATTTTGTTTTTATGTTCAATATTTCTAAAACTAGAAACGGCCTAATATTTCTAAAAGTTTTTAGATTTATAGTTGCAACACCTATAACAGCACCACCTCCAACACTACCACCACCATCATCGTCTGGCAAACCACAAACAAAAATGAAGCAACACCTTCTCCTATGTACAGACAGACGACTGCCGTCTTTGTAGCACTTGTTAATGGCAAATGTTTTACACACTGACAGAATTTACTAGTGCAACAACAACACCAACAACAACTGTATAGCAATAAACCGAAATCGTTTCCGTCTCGTTGTAATCAAAACGAAAGAAAATAAAACCCCGACAAGAACGTAGAAAATAAGACAAAAAAACAAAGCCAAAATGAAAACCTCCAAATCGACCACAATAACTGACAGCCAACACCATAATCAAAAACAATACCAACCAACACCATAATCAAAAACAATACCAACAACAACAACAACAACAACAACAAAAATTAGAAAACCGTAATATCAACAGCAACAGTACTATTTGACGGCATATGCAGTTGATGGCTTCTGACACAGCAGAAGGAGGAAAGAACAAAAAAAAAAATAAAAAAAAAACCAAGAACAAGAGTGATGAGTGGCAACATATTTAAGGTGGAAAACGGCATTATGAAATCGAAGTTAGTTTTTGTTTTTCATTATAATTGTTGCCGTTGTTGTTGTTGTTGTTATTGTTTATGCTATTATTACTGCTGTCCTGTACTGTCTATTCCTTTGCCAAATGAGAAAATGAGAAAATGATTGTGATTGAAATTGTTACAAGGCATAGCCGTGATATTGCCGCCGTGACCTTTAGTTGCAAAAGAAACTGGCAGTCAAAAACTGCTTAAAATTGTGAAAGTGTACACCATAGGTTTTCATTAAACGAAAAGTACTTTTAGCAAAGAAATCTCGTGTTGGTACTTCTTTTGGGCATCAAAATGGACCAGAGTATTGTTTAAAATTTTTAAGAAAGCCTTAAAATTTTTTAAAAGAAACTTCCAAGAAGTACTCAAATTTGTTTTGCTTGAAAGTACTTTTCAATTGTACTTTTTCAAGGAGTACTAAAGCATAAAAATACTGAGCGTACTTTTTTGTAAAAGCTACATTTTGAAACAGGTACGTTTTGAAAAAGGTGCTTTTTGTAAAAGGTACTTTTAGTAAAAGGTACTTTTAGTAAAAGGTACTCTTAGTAAAAGGTACTTTTAGTAAAAGGTACTCTTAGTAAAAGATCCTTTTAGTAAAAGGTACTCTTAGTAAAAGATACTTTTAGTAAAAGGTACTTTTTGTAAAAGGTACTTTTAGTAAAAGGTACTTTTTGAAAAAGTACTTTTCTGCAACGAAACTAATTTCTTCAATAAATCATTTTTAAATTTGTGTATTATTAAAATACCTCTTACAAACCTCATTTCGAAAAAGTACCTTCTATCACGAATATTTGCTTATATTACCGCTTTAATTTCTCTTTTTATCTTTCATTCCCATTTCTATCCCTGATTTTTATTTTAATTAAAAACTAATTACAATACAAAAAAAAAACAAATATTGCCTAAAACCAGCAACAACAACACCAACAGCGAAACCAACAAATGATGCAGAAACAAGCAGCTGGAGAGGGAAAAGTACGAATTTTTTTTTGTTCGCTCGCTCACTCGGTCGAAACTGAAATAAAACACCAATAATGTGTATTGATTTGATTAAAACCACAAAAAAGTCTGTATACCATCGAACAGCAAGCAAATATAGAAATTAGAGAGGGAAACAGCAGCAGGCCAGGTTCACAAAGGCGAGCTACAAAATGGATAGGATGGGATGAGATGGAATGGGATGAGATGGGATGGTATGTCATGCCATGAGAAAGGAAAACACAAAAACAATAAAAACAAGAAAAAAAAAGAAAAGTTGAGCAGAATAATAGATTGCGTGCTGATGGATGTTTTTTTCTTTCTTTTTTTTTTGAGTAAATTTATGTTGCTTAAGCTAAAGGGATTTTCGTTTACGTTTTAGTTGTTGTTATTGCTTTTTGGTTGTCTTCTTCTTTTTCTTCGTGATTAATTTGCAACAATTTGTTTCATTATTTCCCTTTCGGTTGCTTTTTCGATATATTTTATCGATATACAACAGATTTTTTTAATAGCCACTCACTCTTCTGTACTCCTTTTTTTGTTTTTGTTTTTGTTCTTGCTTGCTTATGGTTGTTGCTGTTTAAGCTGAACATGATTTTTTTTCATGTTCTTATTGATGTTGTTGTTGTTGTTGTTGTTGATTTTGTTTAATTTCGTTTTTTTTCTTTTGGTTTTTGTAAGCTTTTCCCCCCATTTTACATGACTGTGTTAGTTTTTAACGCTCATCATGTTTTTTTTCTTTCTCTTTTTACCCCCATTTACAATGGCGGCGACAAGCGACAAACCCTGCATTTTTTTCTTTTCGTCTTCAATCTCTGATGATTTTAACCAACATTTTCGATATTTTTTTTTATTATTACTTCAGTCTGTGATAAGCTGCTGCTATTGCCTATGACACGTTGTTGATGAGGATGTTGTTGTTGTTGTTGTTGCAGCTACCGATGATGACGATGATGATGATGATGATGATGATGATGATTTTTTTATTATCGTTGTGAGTATGTGTGGCACTGTGGTGTACAAATAACCAGCCGTATAAACCACAACATGTTGTAATTAACCCGCTTGTCATGTAAATAAATCAAAAAATGGGTGAATAACAGCAACAACAACAACAACAACAACAACTGTAATAGCAAGAAAAAAATAAAAAATAAACGTGGCATTAGCAGCAACAACCCACCATTTTATGGTGTGTTCCAATTTAATGCCACTTTGAAGTAAATAATGATAAAACATATTGATAGACTCCGACTGACTGACTAACTGACTGACTATCTGTCTGTTGGTCGGTATCTGCTAGGTTTTTCGCAATAAAACAGCAACACACCGAGACATCGAGACAACAATTGACAAGTTTGTAGTTGACTTTTTTCATTTTTCGTTTTTCTGTTTTTCTGTTTTCGGTTTTCTGTTTTATTTTTTTGTTGTTGTTGTTAACAATTGAGTGGGTTGTTGCCAGGATCGTAAAGTGGGCTGCATATTCCTTTTATTTTTATTTTTTTTCTCCTCGTGGCAATATTAATCAAAACGACGTGTCTGTCCTCTTTTATTTTAATCACAGAAAAAGGTAGAAAAAACAACCTAAAACACCTAAAAAAAAAGCGAAAAGGAATTGATCATAAAATTGTTTAATTTATTTGTTTACGATAAAAATCTTGTAACGCCTGTTAGGTTTTTACTACCAACACATTAAAAAATTATTTAAAATGCCACATATTGTCTGGCTGTAAAAGAGGCTTAAAGGATGCCTATATTTTAGTGTTGCAATGTTTAATTATGACAGTTTCTGCTGCTCCATCATAATCAGACCTGCAGTATATGCCGCATTATATGCGTGAAGCTTGTTGTTGTGTAATGTCATACATAATTTAACATTGGCTAGGCTGCTGTCACATGTAATCTTAAAATTCATTATCAAATATATCGTTAACAGCCCGACATAATATCTGGCCTTTCCTTAAATTCCTACACAATAACAAAGAACAGAGGAAAAAAAAAAGGAGAAAATGAGAAAAAAAAATATTAAAAATTATGGTTTTGGCCTTGGCAAAAGAGGCATAAGAAAAGGAATTTCTTTCAATGCCATTTTTTAACGCCAAAACAATTTTTTTTATCTTTTTAACAATTTATGTGGCTTTTAATGGGAAGAGAAATCAATTTAATTGTTTGACTAGAAATAATCTACAAAATATGCTTAAAATTGCAACTTTTGAAACGTGAAACCTCTCAGATCTTGTAAGATAACGGACGATGGAATCGTCATGCTGTCGCAGGATCAGCTTACGAAATACAATACAAAAGGAAAGATCTTCCAATCTTTTCATATTCATTCTCTCTATGCCATCTTGGCATTTTACGTTGTGGGAGTCTCTCTACTTCCTTATTATTCAATCGCCTCCTAAGGCATCCTTTGTTCATTTCATTTGCATTCAACCCTGGATCCGGCTAAGAACAAAGTGGAATCGAAACAGTATTAATTGGCTTAATGCTGCCTGAGAGCAAAATACGATCACTATCATTGAGCAATCCGTGAAATCTAGAATCCGTAATTCAACCGCATATGAAGAGCCTCTTGTGCTGTTAAGCGATAAGCATATCTGTATGTCTCTCGAGCATGCCTCTTTCATTCAATGTCAGACATCGTTCCGTGTAGAGATCGATTTTGTCTCCGATTCCCTTTTTTTAGTCATTTTCACTTCGCAACATCTCCAAAATAAGCATCAAGAGGTCTTCAGTTAAGCCTTTCAAGGCAAACTAATTAGACCAGGAAGACATTTAATTCAGGGTGCCCAGACCACTACTAAACAACTGTCTGGCGATATATGCTATCCCCAGAATCGTCTTCAATTCTATTTTGATTAACAGATTTAAATAATTTTTCTTGGTACTTTTTTTTGTCTAATTTGGGCCTGCAAATATTAATATGATCCCAATTAAGTACCAATGATTAAAAGTTCTTGTTATTTCTGTACGTAATAAACAAAATAATTGCGAAATTCATTAATTTAAAATTTTTTTTTCTTTCTTCTCATTTCAGGTAATATTTTGTTTTCAATTTCTGCTGGCTGGTAAGCAAAAAGTACTTTTTTTAAAATTTCATTTTCTGTTCCTTTTTTTTTTTTTTTTTTTTTTTTTTTTTTTTTTTTTTTTTTTTTTTTTTTTTTTTTTTNAATTTCTAATACTCTGTGCCATGGAAATATTTTCTTCATTATTTGTGTTCTTTTTCTCATTTTCATTTAAAATTTTTTTTGTTTTTGTTTGAATGATTTTGTAAATTTGAAGTTAATTTTGTCATCAAAGCGTTCAAGCGGTTTTCCCCTCTTAAAAGTTCTCCTTCAACGTTCCAGTTTTGAATATGAGTGTCTATGCATGTAAGCCCTCAATATGTGTGATTTTCTCTCTCTCTCTAACTTTTTTTTTTTTTTTTTTTGCTAAATTGCATCACTTGTCGTTGTTGTTGTTGTTATCCTGCTCGCCCTCCACCGGGAATATTCATAAAATATTTGCGGTTTTTGAAGCATATAAACCAGCTCCATAATGGATATGATTTTGTGCGATAAAAGGCGCTTAAAATTAAATTTTGTTTTAAAGCGGTAGTGTTGACTGCTATTAAGGGAAAAAATATTTTCAAAATTTATTGGCGACAACGAAGGATTTCAAACCAAAGTCTTACTGGGGTTAAAATATCACACAGAGTATTACGGCATAATGGCCCACTATGCGTCTCAAAGCTAAGGCACCTGAATATTAGTCAACTGATCAGTATAATTGAAGTACAGAAAAAATATTGGTTGTGCCAACTATATTTTTTTATTAAATCAAGTCTTATGGGTAGCGTGCATCAAATAATTTTTTTTATTTAAAAAAAAAATCTTTTTTTTTTTTTGTTTGAAAAGGCATTGGAATTTTTATTTTT
>QOCX01000002.1:2066341-2093803 GCA_005959815.1 Sarcophaga bullata
ATGGCTTTTAATTCTTATGATTCCTATGCTTTTGATGATGATCCTCAGTCTCTCATGCTATTGCTTCATTAATTTTATCTCGTGGTCTCTTATAAAGTAGAGTTTACATACGTTGTTATGTGTTGCGGTTGTTGTTGTTGTTGTGCGTGTTGTCATTGTCAAAGGAAAAAAAAAATACCAGCAACGACAACCACGTCTTTTAATTTTAACACTTTTGATTTTAAGTTTTAACCGTGATTTTTCCTTTCTTTTTATTCCAAAATAGAAAAAACTGATAAAAATTGTTTATGCGTTTAAAAACGAGTTTTTTTTAAAGAAAGAAAAACCCAACCTTGACGCCTATTGCGTACCTGAGGATGACAAAAACGAAAAAAAATGTCTTGAAACTAAGCCATCGTGGGCATTTTGGTTTAATTTCAATTTCAATTTCATTTGTAACTATTCTTTCAACAATTTGTTTAGCTACGCAGTCCATTGGGAAAGTATGCCAACCCACAGAGAGCTAAGCTCTATAAATCACATTTTTTTTTTGCAAACCCAGCAGACGCCTAAGGGTTCCAATAGGTCTTTTTTCGATTATTTCTTTAAAGATAGACTTAAATCAACAATTGAATTAAAATTTGTATTGCATATTAGCCTGCTCCCATCTTATAAAAACAACAAATTTCCACTGTTAAACATGCTACACCATATAGCCCAGCATTGATCCATTTTTACTCCGATAATTACTTCATTGATTTAGGCATTACACCACTGACAATGCTTTAGCACTCACCATTAGTTATAGACTTTTGTCTCTTATTTTTTGAAATTATTTTGGCCAATTGGCTAACCAATTATGCTTGTTCTTTCACCAAATTAAATGGAAAAATATTTCAAATATTTCCAATTAATGCCAATGCTCAGTGAGTGGTTAATTTTTAATTAAATTAGTAACGAAATTTAAACATTAAACATTCGCTTTGAATAATTTTCAATCAAAAATTCTTAAACGTTTTGCCGTTTATGTTACCAATTTTGATTTGGCCTGGCCTTCTAAGAAGTAAAAACAGAAGAAAAACAAAAATAATTCAACAACATCGTCTACAGAAGCAACAACTAACCAGTGCCACCAAGTATTATATAAAAATTAATTCATTTTATTGTTGTTGTTGTTGTTGTTGTTGTTGTGGTCAATGCTTAAGCATTAAATAATTATTTTTCTTCATTGACTTTGTTGTTATTGGCTATTTGGCTTGACTGTAGAGCATCGAACATCTGACATTTACTCACTTCATATTGTATACAATACACTGAGCATGAGTATAAGTTCGGAAAACAGGCATTGGCACAGACAGCGTGTACAGCGCTCAATCAACAAAAAAGGTTTCAGTTTTATGGTTTTACGAAAATAACTTAATGCCATGAGGCCAAATATGGTTGCATTAGAATGTACTCGTTGTATTGTGTATTGCTGGTGCCAGTGTGTGTGTTTGCTTTTGCGACAGACTGTAAGATGTTAAAACCATATTTGTCAACGAATGGATGGTTGACCATTTGAATTTCAATTCAATTTGCTGTCGCGCATATGTTTGAACCTCGGAATGATTATTTGTCATGAAAACTGAACTCAAATCATGAGAGCCGAGCCAATCAATTTCAATGCAATTTCTTAATTTTGTTTGATTTTCAATAAAAAAAAAAAAAAAAAAAAAAAAAAAAGTATTCCTCTTTGAAATATTGACTGACCTTTCACAGGAATGGGGCTTCAAAGCCCTTGAAGTATGCTATAAAATATTAGTTATGCTGTAAAAGATAATCAAAAAATATTGACGGATTGCTTAAAATGTTGCATCATTGGCATTTGGTCTCGTTGTCTCGTTGTCTGTTGTCTGTTGTCAATTGTCACTGTTACTGTTGCTGTCGTCGTCATTACAATTTAACCCAAAAATTTAAAGAAAAGACAGCAACAGCAGCCAATATACACAGAAATACCATTTGTGGTGTTGGTGATACACGAACAAATATTTTAAGCTGCTGCTGCTGCTGCTGCTGCTGCTGCTGCACCAAAGCCATTTGTATGAGTGCCTGAATTTCTGTTTTATTTTGTCTGCTTGATGATTATCAAAGAGTCTGGGTTTTTTTTTGTTTTTTTTTTTTGGTATTATTTTGGTGAAAAATATACAAAAAAAATATAAAAAAAAATGTTGTTGTAATAAAAGATTCTTATATTTATTGTTGTTGTTGTTGTTGTTGGTCTTGTTGCATTTATTATTATTTATGCAGCCATGAAAAAGCAGTCAATTTCCTTTGGCATCATTTCGTAACATTTTCTGTGTCTATACAACACAACATAACCGACAAGAGACCAGTCAGACGAAAAATTATTAGGAATCGACGAAGCCTGCAAAACGGCAAAGGAAAAAGTCATTATAATGTCAATAATACAACATTGTTGCATGCTGATGATGCCTCACAATAATTATCTGCCACAAAGAGTAATTGGGAAAAAAACATTCTTATGTTGCATGTTTTTAAACAGGAGGAGGAGATAATTAGGCAGGAGTACGAAGCATAATTTCACACACACAGTAACAGGCCTTTAAAAATATTGCATTTGTTATGGAACTCTCTCTCTGATTTGTGGTGTTGCTCAGTTTCCCATTAACAACGTTGTAGAGACAAGAGTCCAAGAGTTCTTTTAAACATTGTTTATCGAGCATGTTGATTATCTAGCAATTGTTTTGTAGTATCTGTTGCTGATAACTTGACAATTAACGCACTACAATGCATTCTAGATTAGAAAAGACCTCCTGAAGTGGTTTAAAACGAACCACGAAAGGCTATAAAAAGTAAAATATGATAGGAAAGAAAGAAAAGAAACAAAGAATGAAAAAGTGTTGAGAAAGAGAGAAACAGTGTCCTCCTATAATTTACCTTATACCAGCTATGAGGCTTTTTTTTATCTGAAAGGCATGATCATTTAGATCCTAAAATCTAAAGTCTATGTCTCTGCTCGCTAAAGTAGTTAAAACAGATGCTGGCTCCACCATATTACAACAACTCCCTTATAAACAAGGGGTGTCCCTATTCCATATTGTAGTTGTTGCTTTTAAAACGCTTTATCATAGACTTAGTGCTCCTAAAGACGTCCGATTTGCTCAAAGAAACTTATGTTTACAATTTATGCAACTCGGCGTCTTCATATAGTCCAGCTAAGCACGTGAACCGTTATAACTATATAGTAATAGATAGGCCCATTGCCTTCTGAATTCTATTCCGACTGAATAGTGTGCAGTAGTAACGCCTTCTTCATCCTTTCTAAATTGCCTTCCTTTTCAGACAGATTCCTATCCGAAATGTTGACGTTTTGACATTTTGACAAACGATTGGTAGTATTTCTAGAAAGTATTTAAGTCTGGCAACACTATCGTTGTTCATTGATATTTTGACAATTTGTCAACATTTTGACAAAACATTGCAGCTATTTTGACAACAATTTGTCAATCAATATTGGGATGCTGTTGAGCTTAATAGAGCCTTAATGCTAATTTGCCAATGTGCTCATAAATTTTGTTGATATTTTGCCAAATAATTGACGCAATATTTTAAACAAAAAAGCTTAACAAAGGGCAACAAACCTGTTAGTATTTTAAATAAATTCGTAATGAATTTGACAACATGCTTCAAGTATTCTTAGCGGTTATTCGACTGATGACAATATGGCAATATGGGTTAGAATATCGGATGACACACTGTCGGCATAATTGGTGAAAAAGAGGTGGACTTTTGACAATATCTTGCTGGTTGAGAGGCAATATTATCTTTCCTTTATTTGCTAGATTTCCTTAACTATTCAAGAATTATAGTATTTTCTCTGTGCCCTTTCAACTAAACATTGACAATATTTTGCTGTGATTTTGATAACAAATTTAATTAAATTAAGTGTGTGTGCCTTTAAAAGTTCTTACAATTGTTGTAATGTTGTTTTGTTTGTTTGTTTTAAAAACATTTCAATTCTATAACAACATTTTGACTACGTTTAATGTAAAATTCCTATGAAAAATATTGTAATTGTGCTTCTACTTTCATCCTTTGTTGCAACACTTCTTTCTAATCAAGAGAAACACAAGCAACATTGCTGCAGCCAGTGCAGTCAATGTAACCACTTTAGCCAACAAAAGGATTCTTAAACAGTAAGCCACAGTAATTTCTTGTAATTTCGTACAAAATTTTTGTCTTCTTCTCCTTTGCCTCCTATTTTCCTCTCGGTCATGATTTTGTTATTTCTGCCAGACAAATCATGTGCGGAGGGGTGGTGTGTGGTGGGCAATAAAATTAAGAACTGGAGTTTTCATTTTCTGTATTATTGCCACATAATAGAACAATAGAAGCCAGAATTATGATGATGTTGACGATGACGATGGCCAACAATTGTGTTTGTTTGTGAATGTAAAATGCCAGAGCTGGGAATTTAAATGGTCAGTTAGACATTGAACAAAACGAAGTCATCGATAACTATGGCAGTGAAAGCCAGTAGAAACGATATTTCTGAAGAATTTCAGCAGTTGGTGATTTTATTTTGTAATAAAAAAATATTTTCTTTTCCTTGCTACTTTTGGTACTTTTATGTGAAATTTTGTATAAAAAGCGGGACTTTAAAATTTTTTTTAATTACGAATAAGTACTTTTTAAAATATAGTAGGTACTTTTATGGTTTTAAGGTTTTTCTTAAATAGTTCAAAAGTGACGATATAGTATTGATTTTGAACAAAAAGTACTTTTTACAAAATCATGAAATATTTGGTACTTTTTGTATTTTAAAGAAATACCTTTTAAAATATTGGGTACTTTTATGACAGCAAGGTTTTTGTAAAATAGTCAATATTGATTTTGAAAAAAGTACTTTTTCCAAAATCTTTAAATTTTTGGTACTTTTTGTATTTTTAAGAAGTACTTTTTAAAATGTGGGGTACTTTGATGGTAGTAAGATATTTCTAAAATATTCAATATTGACTTTGAACAGAAAGTACTTTTTACAAAATCTTGAAATTTTTGGTACTTTTTGTATTCTGAAAAAGTACTTTTTAAAATATTGGGTACTTTCATTGTATCAAGGGTTTTCTAAAAAAGTCAATATTGATTTTGAACAAAAAGTACTTTTTACAAATTCTTGAAATTTTTGGTACTTTTTGTATTTTGAAGAAGTACTTTTTAAAATATGGGGACCTTTGATGGCAGCAAAGTTTTTCTAAAATAGTTAGTATTGACTTTGCATAAAAAGTACTTCTTAAATTTTTCGTACTTCTCCTGTAGTATGGAAGTAATTTCTCTCATTAACTCATTTTCTTTTTTCTTTTTTTGTTCTCTTTAGAATTTCTCTTTGAATTTTTCTTGTATTTTCACAATAATTTTCCTGTTATTCTTTTTCGAATTTTATTTTTCCTTTTTATTTCTTTTTTTTTTTTTTGCTTTTCTCATTTATGGTGGGTGGTTGAAACGTTGTTTGTTGTGGAAATTATTTTTTTTTGACGCTATTGTTGTTGTTGTTGTTGTTGCTGTTGTTGGTGTTGTCGTTTTTTGTTTGCAGACAAAACAACATTTTCTTTGTTAAAATGACAATACGATGGTGTTTTTCTCTATAAATTTTCAGTTTTTCTCTGACTTTTTTTCCCCCAACTTTCATGTTTACCAGGGAGGGAAACATTTTTTTCTTTTTGTACCATAGTTAAAGATTTCGTACTTTTATAGAGGATAGTTGGTAGTAAGGGACTGGTGTGCTAGGGTACTATGTGTTGATGAAAAGGTCTTTGGCCTTAAATAAACAATACGAGTAAAGCATTGTATGAATGAATAAATGAATGAATGAATGAATGAATGAATGAATGAATGAATGAATGGATAGGATAGGATAGCATAGGATAGGATAGGAAAGAAATAATAATGAAAAACTACGTCTAGTAATGTAGAAAGGGAAATGACATAATTTTTCATTCTTTACACAAAACCAAGAGAAATCTTTTGCAAAAAAAAAAAGTGAACTAAACCAGGGAAAAAAAAGTACTAAAAACTACAAAATGATAATAATAGTTGTCGTCATAAAGATAAAAGCCTAAGAAAATATTAAAATGATATTTTAATTAATTTTTATACGCTTCACAAACTTTCCAAATTAATTAGAATACAACAACAACAACATTATGGAATGCATTTTTTTCTTTTTCGGTTTCTAAAGGTCTTCACTGGAGGTGGTGTTGCAAAGGGGAAAAAATCCAAGAATGTTATCGTTATTAAAGACATCAAAGGTTTTCATTAGAAATGTATTGATAAGCGTGGTATTAAATGCTTAGAATGTCATAAATTTACTTTAAAGAAGTTTAAAATAAAGAAACCAATTTGAAATAAAAGTACCAAAAAACATGCGCTAAAAGTACTTTTTCGAAAGGAAACATTTTAAAGAACAAATTTTTATATTAAATGGTTTAGGTTTTGTTTATGATACATTTTTGTTTTTATCACCAACTTCTGAAAAGACATAGAAAATCCTGAGCTTTGCACCTAAAATTTATTTTTTTTTTATCAGTTTTAGTTTCTTTTATTTTTTTATTTTTTTTTTAATAAAAACCTTGTGTCTTGCAGTTGAATTTCTTTTCGAAATACTGTTGTTTTCATAAAATTTTACCTTTCAATAAGTTTTTTTTTTGTTTTAAGTTTTTGCGTAAATATTTAGTCACTTACCGAATATTACCGGCGACTGACGTCATACCATACCATGGCCATTTTGAAATCATTTTTTTATTCTTTTATTTTTTTTTTTTTTTGGCGTTTAGATAACTTTCAGTTTTTATTTTTTTATTTTATGTTTTTATCTTATCTCCACTTTTTTCCCCTTTTTTTTTTTTTTTTGTTGATTTTTATAAAATAAATACTTGGGTTTCAATTAACGTTGTTGTGTATGACTTATGAGCACAAGAGCGCGTATACTTTTTAATTGCTCTTAGGAAAACACAAAAAAAAGTCAGTAAAAAAAATCTTATGACCTAAAAAACATAAAGTGTTGCGTTCATCATATACACGCCGAAACCCATTAAAGGTGCTTAGAAACAGGTCACTTCGATCTTTTTTTGTTTCTTTTTATTCCAACGCTCTATATCCCTATTAGAAATCAGCAATGAGTATTTAAAAAGATGAGTAAAATCGAATCGTGCTCATAATTTCTGATACTTATACGCACTCATACTTATTTTAATATCATGAAACACGAACCTCTACCCATATTCACAGTTTGAAGTACTCATCGTAGTCATACTTAACAACACGTATGACGTTGTTGACTTTGACTCTCCATAACTCACCAAAATAAGTATGAATCGCGTACGAACGCTAAAATACTCATTAGAAGGTTGTAGTAATGTGTGTTTGTTCTGCTTGCTGCTCGGTGTTTTTGGTTATGTGTCTGTTTTCTTTTGTTGTAAATGCAACAACAACTAAGACTGTAAATTTTAATGAATGATTCAAGTGACTCGAACTCAAGTTATGATTCCATATGAGTAGGCTTATGAATCAAACATATTTCAAATGGTATGAGTTTGATGTCAACGTTGTACGCATGCTCATTGCAACCTGTACTGATAAATCAACGTTTTGTGGTGAGTTCGAATGAATCAGAGTACATGGTACATAAATTTCATTATTGTTGACTCACTTATATTCAAAATTTCAAAATGATTCATTGTCGATCTCTGACCCCTACACATCTGGTGCCTTCTGCAAAAGTATCTAATCCAATCGAGAACCATTATAGGAAAATCCACATCAATTAAGGACAGTAGAAATGATTTAAAACCTTTAATACTATGGCAACTCTACACGACAATATTGAAAATGATTTTCTCAGTGACTTTTAGGTTTTGAGTTCTCTTTTGTAATTTCAATATGACATTAAATACTCTTATCTGCTCTTTAGGCTGTACTGGCTAGTTGCAAACAATACTGGAGAAGGTAATATTTTCTAGGGGTAGCCTTCAATTTTACAAAACTCATCATATAACAGGGCCTGTAAGTGGAAAAATATCTTCATTACGGAGAAGTTTGCACTTTAAGCCGACATTTTCACAAAATAGATCAAGAACCCAGATAACTCCTAAACACTCGAATAATAGTCCAGAGTCGCTGAAAAAGGTAGCCAAAATATTGTTGCCAAATTTGTTTTATTTTGCTCATAAAGTTGTTGTTTTTTTTTATTCTCTTTGTTGTTATTTTTTTTTTCTTGTAAATTTATTATTGTTTTCCTAAAGAAATTCAAGTTCATTGCCATCATTTGTTTGTCTTTTATATTTGACTGTGTGCTATTATATTGAGTGCTTACTTGGTGCACGCTTTTTGCTTGTTTTTTTTTGCTTTTTTTTTTGTTTCTTGGTTGACCGTCTCATTTAGTGGATCAAATTTTAAAACAAACGATTTTTGTTTTGTTTCTGTTGTTTTTCTTGTGTATTGTTTTGAATGACTTGACTTGATGCTGCTGCTGTGCTACTGTCAATGTCAAAATAAAACAAAAGAATCACAAAAAAGAAAAGAAAAACGAAATAAACTAAAGCAACAATTGGCCGTATCGTTTAGAAACAGATTTCAAAAAGAAAAAAAAAACATTTGCTGCTGTATACTGCTTATAGACAGAATTGGCCTGGCCTGCGCCTGTCTATATTGAAGATTTTGAAAAAAAAAAATTTTTTTTTTCGAAAATTTAAAATTTGTTTATAAAAAAAAAAGAAACGATTTTTGAATCTTAAATAAATATATTGTAAGCATTTCGTTTTTTTTTTTGAGTATTGTTTTTGTTGTTGGCAGAACAGCAGCAGCAGCAGCCGCAAATTTTGAAAGTGTTGTGTGCAATCATATCACTTTGGAAATGAAAATTTTTTTTAAATAATCCTCATGATCATGATCATAATTATTATCATTATGATGATCGCAAACGGCGCGTGTGGTGTTTGTAAAGTGGTTTTCCCAGCCAGTCAAACAGAATTTATAAGGCACGTTCTGTTGGAGGAAAAGTGCAAAAGAAAAAAAAAAAAAAATGGGAAACGAAAAAATAATTTCTTGGCAATTTTACAATTTTTTCTTTACCCACTTGAAGATGAAAATCCAAAACACTTTTTTTTACTGAACTTGTAAAGCATTTAAAAATTACAAAAACAAGAAATAAAACAACATAATCAATTATAGGAAAATCATGTGTGAAATTATTTATAAAATTGGCATCAAAAAAAAATTTTTTTTATTGTCAATAGCATTCAATCATTATGTATGTATGTCGCTTAACATATCATATCGTATTATTTAAATTGATGTCAAGTTAATGCACTCCTTAGCTCTTTTAAATGCCTCTTCTTCGTCTTCTTACGTTGAGCCTATTAATGGCCAGTGACTATAAGTATGAGTATGTTTACGAATAAGTATGCAGCCTAGGCTGTAATATTAAGTGCTGTGCTCTCAATTTCCATAATGAATTGTTATAAATTAATATTTCCTTGGCAATTGACATTTTTTTTTTCTTCTTTTTTTGTTGCTGAATAAAATTCCTTTAGTCCACTTGGGTGGCCCCTGTGAAGATCAACTTCCGTTTATCTCTCTCTCTCTCTATCTTTCTCTCATAATATGACGACAACTACTGCAATACAATACATTTTCAAAAAGTAAAGCAACAAAAAAGAAAAAAAGAAAAAACGCAACTTTTTTTTTCGTTCTCGCTTTTACAATTCCTTAAATTGCATAAAGCTTGTTGAGACGGTAAATTTTAATTTTAGTACAATTAAATGGCCAACAACAGCAAACATACACAAACAAGAACAAAAAAAAAAAAAAACTAAAAGAGAAGTAAAGAGAAGAGTCGAGTCGAGGAAAATGAAAATGAAACTCTGAAGAAGACGTAATAAAATGAAATTTAAATCCAGCCCACAACAACTATAATAAACGTTTACTGCAGCAACAATAAAAAAAAAAATAAATAAAAAAACACAACAATATCAAATTATTCAGCAACAACTACAACAACAACAACACCACGAACACAAACAACACCAACACTAACATTATCATCATTATTATCATTGACAACGTGATGATGAAGATGAAGATGAATATCATTATCATGCCCACCCACTCTCACTCACTGTATCCTCTCTGCTGTATCTGCCACAGTCAAAATTGCAAAGAAAACTTTTCAACTCAAAAAAAAAAACGCAAATTCTTTACAGCCAGTCAGTTAGTAAAGGAATGGAATCTTAATATTCAAGACCATATTTATCGGCGTGGAAATGTTTTTGCTCTTTTTAAATTATATTTGAGGCATAACGCCTATTTTCTATCAACATAAAGTGTATTCTGATTACGCTGGACATGGCATTGCGACCATACTTTATATCAGCCCCTAATTCGTTGCTTTGGCAACCTTCAAAATATGTTTATGGCGTCCAAAAATGTGTTCTGATGATTTAGTTTCCTCCTGTTGGCCTAAAGATTCAAGCAACCTCTTAGTCGGGTTTACAACCTAGCTTCTCACAGCGTTCATGTCCTGTTTAAAGTCGTCTCCGCACAACTGATATTTAAGAAACTTTTCAAGGCAACTTTGTTTCATTTACTCTCAGAATTTTTTCAAGAAAGTTACCGAGAAGAAGTCGCCGAAAGAAATTTTTCTTTTAGTATTTTGTTTTGTTCGGCATATATGAAGTTGAGCTATGTGGTCTCGTCTAAAAGGCTAACGCCTTTCTTACTAGCCTAAGAGGACTTCCATCTATGTAGGGTGTCCCTATAATATCAGTCCAAATACTGTTAGTCTGGTCACCTTCAGAATGTTGCTAGAGGTCCTTATGATTAACTCCCCTGCTTAGTATTTGGTACACACCAGAGATCGGCAATGAATGGTTTTTTTCGCTAGTCATAAGCACTCATGAAATTTTGAATATACAAAGTGAGTCAACAATATTGAAATTTGACTATGGACTCTGATTCATTCGAACTCACCACAAAACGTTGAATTATAAGTATAGGTTGCAATGAGTATGCGTACAACGTTGACATCAAACTCATACCATTCGAAATATGTTGGATTCATAAGCCTACTCATTGAGATTCATATCTTGACTTCGAGTTACTTGAATCATTCATCAAAATTTACAATCTGAGTTGTTGTTGCATTTACAACAAAAGAAAACAGACACATAAGCAAAAAAAGACAGAGCAGCAAGCAGAGCAAACACACAACCTTCTACGGAGTATTTTAATGTTCGTACGCCAATCATACTTAATTTGAGGTTCGTGTTGGAGAGTCGATAGCATACGTGTTGTTAAGTATGAATACGATGAGTACTTCGAACTTTGAATATGAGTAGAGGTTCCATGATATTAAAATAAGTATCAGAAATTATGAGTAGGATTCTATTCTACGAGTTCCAAAAATGTGTTCTAATGATTCACTCTCTTTTTGTGAAATACCGCCATAATTTCGTTGAAGAGGCAAAATTACAAGGCATTTGTGCATTAATTTTTCTGTTTTAAGTTTTTATTTTAAGTTTTTATTTTGTTTTTTCTATTATTTTTTGCTGTATTCGTTACACTGTGCTCGCACATGAGACCATTATTTTCATTTCCGCTTGAATAGGCAAAAAATAATTGAAGTGGATTGGATAAGTTTTGTTGTTTTTTTTCTTCTTTTTATTATTGTTGTCTGTCCATCTCTGTGACTACTTTTTAAGTGTAAGTAATGTTGTTGTTGTTGTTGTTATCCACAGTGGTCATCGGTTGCTGTATGATTATTGTTATTGTTGTTAATAAAATAGCAACAACAGCAATAAAAGCAAAAGCAAAAAAAATTTATTGACTGGCAGAGATGTCACACATTCTTTCGTTTCGTTTCGTTTTTTTTTTTTATTTCTGTTACACATATTAAATGCTGGTGATGTTATTGTTGGTGTTGTTATTGTTGTTGTCATTTTTCCATTGTCATCAATCTATTGTTTTGTATTCGATTGGTTTATTATTGTCTGATGCTGCTGCTGCTGTTGCCGCTATTGCTGCCTGTAGTCGTAACGGTAGCACAACCATTTTCAATTGTTTTGTTTTTATTTTTATATTTACAACACGACTATTGCTATTGCTATTGCTATTGCCATTGCTGTTACTGTTGATCGTCTATTGCTACGGCCTGGTACCGCCATTGGTGACGGTGTTGATGATAAGAAAACAAAAAAAAAAAAATGTTGCGCCGCTCAAAATGACGACAATGACGATGGCGATGACAACGACAACAACAACAACAACAACAACAACGGCGATGATATTGAAAAGAATTTTAATAAAAATCATTATAATTGAGCGCGACAGTGAAAAATTCAATTAGTGGCGGCGGTATGTGCTTAAATTCAATTTATAAGTGTGGGCTATATAAGCGAGTGTGAATGAATGAATGAATGATTTCATTGAACAACGAACAACAATATAGTTGTTGTTTTTGTTGTTGTTGTTGTATTGTCAGCAACATTGGCTTAGCATTGGCAAGGACAAAATAATCATTTCATGTGATGTGAATGCCTTACTTTGATGGATAAGGTGTCACAGGATGCTAGCTAAGCCGCCTAAAGTGCCGTTTACCAGTATTTATTGTATTATTCCGTAACCGTATTTACGAAATAAAGTATTTTCCTAAACTTAACTCATACTTTAGTTGAGCCGCCATGTGTGTGACTCCTTTCGAAAAAAAAAAAATTTTTTTTTAAACTGAATTTGAAATGTATGCCCATGATTAACCCACCACCACCATCATCATCATCAATCGCCCACTCTTTTATAAGCATTTGTTTGAGTCGTCGAGGATTATATGTGCTGTTTCTGTTTTTTTCTTTTCAACAATTTTCGTTTTTTATTTTCTTTTTAAAGCTTTTAACTGCGAGTTAATGCGATTTACTTGAAAAAAAAAAAAACAAAAACAAAAAAAAAAACGAGTGAATTTTTGTTGCAATTTTGGCATGTGTACGAGAATTGTGTGCAACCAGGCAAATGTTTAAAAAACAAAATTAAAGAAATTACCATGAGCGATAAAAATTGTCATACAGGTTGCTGAAATTTTTCACAACTTCCACATTGTGTACGTATGTATATAGAATTTTGTTCTCTATTTATTTCTCTAACAGTACGGCATAGTGCCTTTTGGACTATAGAAGCCTCCATCCTCCGGTATGTCGTTCCAAGCCTGTGTGCTTTATTATAAATAAATTGAAAAAGGTCATTGCCATTACTAATTCCTTTAGTACCACTATTGCGTTCAACTGCCTCTGTGGATATAAAAAAAATGCGTGTCATTACTTCTATGACCCACTGTTTCTCCTCACATGCCAAAAAAAAATATTTGTTAAGACTGCCTTAAATTTTTTTAAGCTTTAATTTTTGTTTTTTATTTATTTATTTTTTTTTTTCGTTACTTTACTGTTTTCAAGCTCATGAATAAAATTATAAACTTTAAAATCTGTAGCATGCCACACAAGCACAACCACATGCTGAAAGCGAAAGAAAAAGATTAATGACAACCCGGGGAAAATTATAAAATTGTTTTGAAGAAACTTTTATGCTGCGTTCCAACGAAAACAAAACACAATAAAAAAAAAACTTCATTTGGATTAAAGTAACTGCAGAATGAAATTACACTGGATTACAAAAAAAAAAAAAAAAAAAAAAAAAAAAAAAAACTAAGAAGACTATTTAAAATACCTTATGATTCTTTTCTTTTAATTCATGCAAAAAGGTATTTGATTTTAAAGCATATTTTTGATTGGTTTTTAAGCATATTTCTTCGTTTGAACTCCATTTTGTTTTAAAAGCACCCAGATTTTAGCTTGTAACTAAAGGATCCATGGTATCGTTAATAATTTCTTTATTACGCATCTGTGATGCGTGCATGTTAAGCTTAATTGCCTTTAATGTCGCAACATTTTCGATTTGCAACATTTTAATGATTTTTAAATATGCCTCACAACAACTTTGGCTTTTTCATGCCAAAGGAATCGTAAAGACGGGATCACAAAAATAAATTTTTAGTACTACCAACAACAATAACAATAACAATAACAACAATAGTAATAAAAATATACAATAATTATGTACTCTATATACCATGCCATTTTATATATACGTCCATACATACATCCATACATACATACATACATATGTATGTTGTTTATCTATAATTACAAGTATGAGTAATAAAAGAAGTGAAGTTTTTTCTTTTCTTTTTTTTTCACAACCACAAACTGTAATTGTGGTACTATTTTCTGTTTGTATTTTTTTCTTCTCTCGAAATGAGAAACATACGTACTTACGTACTTACGTACTTACGTACTTCTGTGTGTGAGTATCCATATGTGTGTGCATTTGGTTTTATTTTCATAAAAATAAATTCTTCTTTTATTGCTTATAATATTACTTACGACTGATTGTGTGTGTCATCAGTATACCATACCATGCTCTGCGGTGCAAAGGGTTCATTCTCTATAACATGCCATTTTGTTTTTTTTTTTTTTTTGATGTGTTTTTTCATATGCATTTTGGTTTTAGTACCAGGTCTTAGTACGTACTACGTAGTGAATAGAAATGATTCATAAGAATATGTGCGTGTGTGTATGTGTTTATTTTTAAACGGAAATTAACTGACTTGTCATGACAATCAATATTTCATTTTATTCCCTCTACAAGACATTGTAGAATATTGAATAAAAAAATAAAAAAAGAAAAAAAAAAAAAAACGAAAACTTAACATACAAATTATTATTGCCAGGGAATAATAAGTACCGTACCGAAACCGTCATCATTTAAAACGCACCTTAATTTTATTATTTTTACCCAGTTTTGTTTTTTTTTTCTCTCTCTCTCTGAATTTAATTTTTTTTTTTTTTTGTTTTTTTACTTTCTGGCCCATTACAAAAGGCAGGAAATGAATTTTTACATGTCGTTTGAAGAAAAAAAAAATTAAAAAATTGAAAATATTTTTTCTTAATTATGAAAAATAAAAACGTTTTGTTTCTTTATATTTTTAGAAACTTTTTTTTTTTAACGAAAGTATTTCAAAATTGCACGAGTTGTTATTGAATAAAAAAAAGTATGTTAGTTTAGAAAAGCATAGCTATGTACTTTGGTGCTATAACATGGCGTTGCAATACCGCTACTGTTTATATCATCAAACAGTTAAAACCTCTGATTGGCATTCCTCAGCTAGCCCGAGAATTTTCTGAAGGGAAGAATTTTATTCTAGGAACTGATCAGTTTGAATTCGCCATAGTCTACTGGATAGTGTTTTGGCCTATTAGAAGAGAGACCGTGGTTCAATCCTTGGCTCTGACTCTAAAGCACGAAATTCTAATAGGTTATGAGAGCATAATTCTTAGAAGAGTGGAATGAAAAAAATTAAAGAAGTCTGTTCCTTGTTCAAACTTCCTATAGTAAGTAAGGTTGATAACATATAATGGTGAGCGCATAACAAGCCCACCAAGAACCTTTTTATCTGCCTACCTAGTGCATCGATGTAGAAATATTATATGGTTGTGGTGGTATAGATAAGCCTACGTTGAGCTAGAGGTCGACAATGGAAAATGAAGTGATCAATAAACGAACTACAACCTCTTCCGAAGGCTTACCCTGTGCCTAAAAGTTATGCAAAGGCCCTAATAGTAGAGTTATGCAAAGCCCCTAATAGTATATAGTACTTCCTCTGCCCAAGCCAGACAAGCAGAGTGCAATTTTCGACAAATTTCCTCGTTTAGTTCGCTTTAATAGTGTATTGTTAGTGTAGGTTGTGCTGTACTCTTCAAAATGAAAAATTATGTTGTGCATTGCCAGCAATTGTAATTGTCATTAAAGAAAATAGAAAAACAATTGGTTCAACAGCTACAACAACAAAACAAAACAAAACCAAACCAATTACAATTGCCTTCATTTAAAGCCATGAATCTTTCGTCTTGTGAAACTCTACTTGACTACGTTGCTGTTGCTGCTTCGTTTTGTTTGTTTCTTTTTTTTTTGTTTTTTTTTTCTTTAATTTCTTTGGATATATTGGCAACCAATACTGGAGATAAAAAATAAAATTGAAAAATTATTAAAAAAAAAAAATAAAAAACCATCCCAGAGACAGACTGTTTGTATAACAATGGAAAGAATTGTGGCAAGACAATAAGTTGGGAGAAGAAAACCAAAACAAAAAAAAATGTGATTAAAAAACCAATTAATAATTATAAGAATGAACTGAACGAAAAACAAAAAGAAAAAAAAACTTTTGTATTGATTGTAGTTAATTACAACGTACTGTAAGCATATTCTCTTATGCTGCTGCTGTTGCTGCTGCTGCTTGTGCTTCTCTACGTTTTTAAATTGACTATGTTTAGCAAATATTGTAACAACAACAACAACAATAATTTCTTTTTGTTTTTGTATTTTACTATTGAACCTGAGCACAACAGAGCAAACAGCATATTGAATTCATTTTTTTCTCCTCATTTACTGCTTTGGACTCTGTGTGTTCCCCTTGAATCTATAGTTCAGTGCCATACAGTGTATTGCTTGTAAATGACTTTGTGCGTCAATTAGTCGTTTTGGTTGTTTGCTGTGCCACACCGCTTTTACGCTACCGGCAGCCTGTGCAGTTGGCAATGTCAGCATTTCGATAGAAAAAATAATTTTTTTTTTTGTTTTTCGATTCAATAATTGAAGCAAAACAGTCTTGGGCGATATACACATAACCGTGCAACAGAAACGAAAGAGAGAGAGAGAGAGAGAGAGAGAGAGAAAGACAAAAGAACACAACGGATAGAATGACAAAAAGACAAATTAATTATTATCTACGATTGCAAAAATTATTTGTAGGAATAAAAACAATAAAAATATGGAAATTGTCATGAAATTGTTTTCGTAAAATTTTTGTTGCACTATTTACCTTCAATAAAAGGAAGTGGGAAATTTTTTCTGAAGGTCTCGAGGAATTTCAAACTTGAGCAAAAATAGTGACAAAACAATAAACGACACCGAACTCCCTTAATTACCCTAATTCGAAAGTTAAAAAGAATTCGAAGCAACCAAATACATCCTTATAAAGAAATTTAAAATGGAAATTATTCCCAAGTTTTTAAACGCAAGTTTATGTTGCCTACCAAAATTAATAAATTTTTCAAATATTCAATTTCAATATTCTGTATTTGTATCAGCAACATGTTGCAGAAGGCTGATATAGCCTATGGCTGTATCATACATAACAGTTTCTTAATACATTTTTAAATAAAAGTTTCTAATGCAACAAGTTGATAAGCAACATGTTCCAGGTAAGTTGCATTAAAAATTATTCGGCATTTTATACCGTAAATCTGAAGCAGTCCTAAATATTCCTTTTTTGCAAGAAAATAAAATAAAAAAGAAACAGAAGTCGTGGAAATGAGGAACTAATTCGTAGGAAAATTTCATTACGCAAACCTATGTAGCAACATGTTGCAGTAGATATTACTT
The DNA here is from genome assembly GCA_005959815.1 of Sarcophaga bullata. Classification (NCBI taxonomy): domain Eukaryota; kingdom Metazoa; phylum Arthropoda; class Insecta; order Diptera; family Sarcophagidae; genus Sarcophaga; species Sarcophaga bullata. Next base: position 2,083,856 of record QOCX01000002.1, read on the forward strand.
CAAAAAGCGGCTGCATCCTCCACAGTGTTTTCACAATTCATTTATAATGCTCCTGCAGCAAGCTGTGCTTCTGAACAAAGTTTTCACATTTTCTGCATAAACAATATTGTTTGCCATTTATTTTTCCTTGCAACATGTTCCTAAACAAATATTTAGTTTCTATATGTACTTTTCGCATTTGTTCAAGTGTTTATATGTGCATGTCTAGCAACATGTTGCTATCTATATTCACGTAAATCGAAAAGTTTCCTTGAAACAAATTTCTTATGAATGTTTTAGGCCTTTTATCCAATTTAATTTAAAGTTTTTCCATTTTTGTTTATTTAACTCATGCATCTTAATGCCGAAAGCCCTTGACTGTACCTCATGTAAATTGTATTTAAATTTGTTTTTTTGTTTTCTGCAAAGTTTTATTAAAAAAAAAAAAAAATGGAAAAAAAGGAAAATGTACCAAGAAATTTATTTGAACTGAAGATGTCTCTCCAATTGCCTGGCTGGCTGTCTGTCTGTCCATCTCCGTTTGTCTGTCTTCTATTACTCCAACTTGCTATTGAACTTTTTCTTTTTCTTTCCCTCTCTCTCTATATTTTAATGATACGACAAGTAAGAAAAAATATTTACAAGTAAAATATTGAAAAGAAAAGTAAAAAAGAAAAGATTTTAATAGAATAGTGGAGAGGAGAATAGAATAGAAGTAGCAGCAGCTGCAGCAGCAAAAACTTTATCAACTATTTGCTACTGCTACTGCTGCTGCCAATGAACAATGCAACACACAATTGTGGTGCTTGTCAATAACAAATGCACCGACAAATCGATTTCGAACGAACTCCAAACAGCTCTTAAGAAATGCGTAAAAAAACAACAACAAAAAATATTGATAAAAATAAGTGCAGAAAAAAATCATTTCGATGGCAGCAGTTTTTATTTCGTTGCCCTAACATTAGCGCAATACAAAAACCATGGAGCGACTAACGAGTAGAGAAAAGGGAATTTTTTTTTTTTTTTTTTTTTTTTGTTTTTGTTCGTTAGTTTGTTTGAATATTTTCTTTATCATTGTAAAACGATTTGTCGCTATTTTTCTCATAATGTGTTCATTCGTAGCTGCTGCTGTATTTGTGGCAAATGATGCCAAAATAATCATGATGTTCAAATGTAAATGCAGCTGATAATGATTATCATTATGATGGAAATAATGAAAATAATCATGATAATTTTGCACTCTGCATTAACTACAGAACACATCCAACTAAACGCTCCTGCTTCTGCTGCCTCGGTAGTGTCATCATCATCCATCCACTAAAATGGTTTTACATTCGAATTCATATTCCGTGATACGTACAACTTTTTTGTTTCTCAACTGCAAAAAAATCCCATTACTAAGCTGTACAAGTTGTTAGGAGTTCACGGGGAGAAGAAGCACAATTTAACGAAATACTTTATGATACTGGCGGCCAAAGAGTAGGAGGTTAAGTAATAAAAAGAAAAATACTTGAGAAAATGAAATAGGGAAACCAACACTGTTTATAATTGAGTAGGAAAATCTAAAAGAAATAAAATGGCAGACGGTTTAAAAAGTCTAGTTCAATTCAAGTAATAAAATAATTTCCGTTCATGATACTGGCAACATTTGTTGACTTCGAAACAAAAGTTTTTTTTCTAAACTTAATTGTGAGAATATCATTTTAAATCACAATAATATTCTCATGTGCACTAAGTATGTTGCCAGAAACATTTGTTATATAATTCTTAAGATTTGTATATTTGAAACATGTTGCCAGCATTTTCAATATGGCCTTTTACAAAATGTTTCCATAAACATTTGTTTCAGAGGAATTTTAAAATTTATTTGAAATTTAATTGTGATTTGATGATATTAGTTGTTATAACCTTGGTGTTGTATAGGCTGTTGCCAGCAACAATTATGTTGCTTGCTTTGCATTTTTTTTCAACATTTTTAAGGTTTCAACCGCTTTTGTTTTGGTGTATCTAGAGGCTTTATAATGTATACTGTGAGTTGTCAACATGTTGCAGGTAATAAATATCGAGCAGATATAAATTTTATTGGCAGATTCGTTCTTAAAAATGTTTCAGTTTCTTCTAGGATTTACATGATAACTTGGCAACATGTTTCCAGCAACATGTTTCCAGCAACATTTTATTCTTAATGCTTAATTAGCATTGTTTTCTTGAGATTCTTTATTAAAGATTATTTATTTTATATTACATTTGTTGCATTTACTTTGCTTTTCATTTTTTTTTCCTTCAAGGAAAACCAACATGCAACATGAGGTTTAAATGGTAGTCTTTGGTTGCCTTCTAATCCAATAGTCTTAATGGTAGATAATAATCAACTGAAACTTAAGTTGAGTAGGTACAGCAATTCTAACGATATTAGTACTGCTGCGGATGATTATGATGCTGAACGCAGTCTATCGCCTTTACCACTTCCTAATGCAGTTGAGAGTTGCAATATGTTGTTGGTTGTTGGTTGTTGGTTGTTGGCTATGCAGTTTCGTAATTTAGTTAAAACTTGTTGTTGCAGCTGGTGTTGTTATTGCTGTTTTTCTTTTCTGTATGATGCAATGATGCAAAAGCCGGCATTTGTCAGACACATGCACACACAAATTGTGAAAACATTTGCAAATAAAACGACTACAAATGAAAAATTAACAAAAAAAAAAAAAAAGAAGAAGAAAATATTTAGAAGGAAAGAAAAAAACAAAACAACGTATCTTTACATACCATCGTTATATTGTCGTCATATCAAATAAACTTCTTCTTGCTGCTCCTGTTTTGCCTCAATAACTTGAGCAACATTTGTCACAGCTTAACCACCACCACTACCGCCACTACTATCGCCATCACCACCACATCATGGCGACCACAAACTAAAACCAAAACGTAGAAAAGTTGCTAAACAACTGCTGCAATTGTTGCAACTACGGTTTCATTACGTTGTATGCTGTGTGTGTGTGTATGTGTCTAGAAGCCGGTACAGAGCAAATTTGTAACTCTGCAGGATGATGTTGTGGATGACGTTATGATGCATTTGCTAAAAACCTTATGTTGTTGATAACAAAAGTTATTGCATGAAAAATAAAAGAGACAGAAAAAACAACATTCGTTTCGTTTTTGCCACATCTATGCTGGATAATTTCCGTAGATACCTCTCCTTTTGCCACACTCTCCACTCCTTTTATTTTTTTGGTTTTTGTTTAATAAAGTATGGGGTTATGGCCCCCTTTTTAATAATGCCCCATGACGTTCACATAGCGATTATGATCATGTTGCTATTGCTGCCGCTGCTGTTGCTGTTGCTGTTTGCTGTTGATGGTGACATGTTTAAAGTTTCGGTTTCCACTATTCTCCTCTACTCTTCTGGTCTTATTGTCTCCGTTTTTTTTTTTTTTTTTTTTTTTTTTTTTTTTTTTTTTTTTTTTTTTTGTTAATTTTTATCAATTTCTTTAAATCGTAGTTTTTCGGTTTTTAGATCTCCAGCATTATAGATTAGTTAGGCTTTTTCCTTTAAAGATTAAGTCTTAAAGAACATGGCGAACACACAACAGGAAATGAACTCCAGAACTGATTGGGCCACAAAGTCACAGAGATTATGTGCTCAAATAATTGAAATAAATTTTTTTAAAAGCGTTAAATCACACGGCGTAATTTCAAATTTTTACAACGGATTATAACCAGTTTGTCAAAGACACTTTTAGGAATTTATATAAAAGAGGGTTGTACGAGAAGTTGTGGCGTAAAATTTAAAAACATAAAATGTACTAAGGGGAAAGGAAATATTTGTTCCAAGTCACAGCTTTTATTCATAATTTTGTTGCTTCCCTTTTTCGTATATTCTGACAATATTTTTCGGAAAAGGTACTTTTTGCATAAAAGGTACTTTTTGTATAAAAGGTACTTTTTTGCGTAAAAGGTACTTTTTTAAATTTTTGGTCTATTTGCCAACTTTGTGTAAAGTATTCCTGCAAAGTTATTTAAGGCTGAAGATAGTGAGCGAATGGGGACACATGCACTAGCTTATTTGCATACTCTGGCTAGAAGAAAGTACGCTCAAGAAAGTTTAAACTGTTTTGCTAGGTATGATATTATAGTCCTTGCAAGGATTCTACTAAGGTATTTGCATCCCTTTTGTAAATTTTGTGGCTTTTCTTTTTTATAAAAAGTATTAAAGAGTACATTATTTAGAACAATTTTTTAAAACATATCCAAAAGGTACTTTTTTGATAAATATCTCAAAGTTGATTTTTTATAGTACACAATCATTTATTGTTGATATATTTTAGATTCTGTACACTTTTTTTAAAAGTACCAAAAAGTACCTAAAAAGTACCATTTTTTCTTTTCAGAAAAATTCAAATTCTTTTTTTTTTTTGAGTTTTCTTAGCATTCAATGGCGTAAATGCATTTAAAATCGTTTCCTTTTTATGGTAACTGCCTTGTAATCTTAGGATTTCGTTTTTTCGGTCTACTCTCCTTGTTTCTTTTCCTTTTTTTTGAGGTTATTTAAATGTCCCTCTCTCTCTCTCTTTCTGTTATTGTTATTATTCCTACTACTGCTTGCTATTAAAATGTCGTTTTCTTTTTTGTTTAAGCTGGTGTTGTTGTTGTTGTTGTTGTTTGTTGTTATTTATACGTCTAATAAGTTGGCAGCCAGTAATGCAAATAGAAAGTACTGCTCTTGCTGCTGCATTTTTCTTTCTTTTTTATTTTTGTTTTGGTTTTTGTTTTCTTTTTGTCCACTTTTCGTTGCTTTCACAGCTTTTGTTATTTATATTCCCTATAAAAAGAAAAGAAAAAAGAAAAAAAAAAGAAATAATGTTTGTTGTTGTTGTTTTTATTTGAATTTTTATGGATTGTTTGATGGCAGTAGTGCCCAGTCATAGTCACAGTTACAGTTACAGTCACAATCACATTCACAGTCAACAAATGGGCATTTGAAATGCAGACAAGTAAATTATAATGCTGCCAGAGCCACTGCCACTGCCGCTGTCACAGCCACATCCATGCTAAAACGATAAACGTCTGGTCGTCGTAATGGACGTCTCACCAAACGCCAAACTAAACGTTTAAACGTTGTTGCATCCACATGGAATAAAAACCAAAACGGAATACCTTTTTTAAATGTCAATGGCATAGATTGTATAAAATATGCATCATTCGCCTCAAATATCTTTTACCTTTAGAAACTGAATGAGAAAGACGACGTGCAAAGTAGAGGCCGTTAGAAGAAACTGCAATAAAACCAAAATATTACGTCTTCTCTTCTTTTGCCTCTTTTCTACCCTTATCGCTGGCATTTGATATGCTGCTGCTAATACTCGTGGTGCTGTGCCGTGGTGCTATTAAGAGACAATGCACTTGGCATTTTGTTGGCCAAATCTTGTTGTCATTGTAGGCAGTCGCTTAGACAATCAGTCACGAGAAAAGTACAGGCACAGAAAGGGGAAAACACTGACACTGTTTTATTGGTTAATGATTGATGAAAAGAAGTCGAATGAGGAACAACAAAAAACCTCAAATAGTTGATTTTTTTTTTCTTTGTTAAATCCAAATGTGTTGGCCGTAATTTGGCAAAGTAATCTTTTGGAAAAAAAAGTACTTTTTCTCCTCTACTCTATAATTTATTTGTCTTGTTATTAATTTTGTTTTTCTTTTTGTTTTCTTTCTCTTTACAGGTAAATGACAATGAAAACTATAAGATTATCAAGAAACTTTTCAAGAAAAGTAAGTGCAATTAAGAAAATTTTCATAAAAGTACCATTTTACAATAATTTTAGTACTATCACCATGTCCCTCAATATATCGTTTGGTTTGCATTGGAAATAATGGCTTGCCTTATATCTATACGCGGATTTAAATACTCATGCCTCACTCTATTTTGATTGTCTTGTATGCCCCTGTAACCCACACAAACCTATTTGGCTCTTTCTAACACCACCCCACCATATCATCACTATCATTTATAATAATTGTTCTGGTAGTGTTCCATCACTACCAGTCTTAAATCATATTTGCGTTTGTCAAAATCAAATGATAATGATCATTATCGTTCTAATGCTTTATTTGAGGCTCAGCCTACATTCATTTGAGTATTTGTGGTCCATTGTTGTATCCCTTAATTGGATTTCTTTTTTTTTCTTATTTTTGTTTATTTCTCTGTATATACACACACATACACATGCACGAAAGCAAAAAAAGAAAAAATTAAAGAATTTAATTTAATTGAATTATATTTTTTGCATCATTTCCTCTATTCTTCCCTATTTCTTCTCTTTCCCTTTTTTCCCCCCCTCTAATACCATCATCATCATCATCATCATCGCCACTGAAAGTGTTTTAAAACGTTTTAGTTTTTGTTTTTGTTTTTGTTGTTTCGTTCTAAAACAATTTATCTTAATGAGGACAACGCTCATAAAAATAAAGACAATTCTGTTCATCATAATGATGAAGAAAAATAATTAAAATAATTATTATAATGAAATGAAATTGAATCAAAAAAAAAAAAAAAAAAAAATGGAAAAAGAAAAACGGAAAAACGGAAAATTCCTTCATTCAATATCATCTACACGCTTATATAGAGAAAGATTTTGCAAAAACATGATTTAAAGAAATCTTGTTATGGAAATAATTGTATTTGTACGTCGATCTCACTTTCTATAAAATTTTAATCTTTGTCATTCATTGCTTCAGCAATTCATCCCCCCGCTATGTGCCACACCCTTTGCTTTGTAGATGTATAATAACATCTGTAGAACTACATTTCCTTTGCAACAATTTGTTATACTCGGTATAACAACATCTGTTCTAAATACATAAGAGACATTATCATACTAAGTTGCATGTCACACCCGTTACTTGAAAATCTTAAACCCGTTTACATCAAGATTTCCAGTTAAGACACTGTATGTGTGTTTTAATTCTGTTCTGAGCATTAAGCACGTGTATCACACTCGTTACTGCAATGTGTCACATACTTATGTACATTACTCCTAGGTGTTGTACCCGTTACTCTAGCGTGTCGCACCTATCACAATAGGGTTTTATAGTATGTTAGAGATTAAAACGCTGAACAATGTAAGATTCTTAATTATATTCTGACTATTTTTTATTGGCCTATCACTCGTTATAACAAAGTGCCACACCTGTTACTTCAAAGTGTTACACCCGTTACTTCAACGTGTCACACCTGTTACTTCAAAGTGTCACACACGTTACTCCGATGTGTCACGCCCGTTACTCCAAAACGTCCTTTATGTCACTCCAAGGTGACACACCCGTTACTTCGAATGTCACACCCGTTACTCCAAGGTGTCACACCCGTTACTTCAAAGTGCCACACATGTCACTCGAAGATATCACACTCGTTAATCCAAGATACCACACTCTTGACTTCAAGGTATCACACCCGTTACATTAAAGTTTTGATGAATTTCACTGGTTAAAACCCCGCATAATGAATAGACATATTAATTACATTCTAACTGTTTTTCCGGTACTTTTCTTTAAGTCCAACTGAAATGTAGTCTTTCCCAAAGGTTAAATTAGCAAAACAACACGGTCTTTAGAAGATATTACCGAGCATTCTTAAAATTAATGAGCGGGTTTTACATCAGTTAAAAGCCGTTGGAAGAGGTATTTCACTCCGTAAAAGGAAACATGCTAAGCTTGAGAAATGTTTGGTCAAAGTTATCTCAATGGGTTTGAAAGACCTTTTTTTCTCTTAACTTCTAAAATTGCTCTCGAAGTTCTTTGGTTTTATTTTTACTGACCATTATGAAGTCATTTCGCTTTTATTACAATATCTTCATCATGCTTGAAATTCTTAATGAATTTTATTTCATAATTTTTTTTAATAAAAAATTTTTATTTTTAATTTTTTTCCTCTTGCATTTTGTTTTATTGCAAATAAATTAAAAAAAAAAAGAATTAGAAAAAATTATTTCTTTCGTTCTCCCTCTCTGTCTCTCAATTGATCCATTAAGACAACAATTGTAATTAAAACTTTCATAGATTCATAGAAGATTAACTGAAAGAGAACGAGTGCAGAGTTGTATGACCATTTCACTCATATGATTGAAATTCCTATGGAAACGCTGGCTTTGCAAACTGCTGCTGCTCTAACTGTATTAAATATCGTTAAGATATATTCCCGTTTTGGATTTCTTTAGCTTACCACCACCACCACCACCACAGCCGTTCTTCGTTCATAAAGTGCCGTAGAACACGTACAATGGATGGGCCCAGGGTGTTGATGCTGTAAAAGCAGCTACAGAGCCATAAACTTTAATAAAAATAATGATAATATATGTGCGTATGTGTATGTGTGTATGTGTGTGTGTGTGGCTATTTCTATTCCTTTGGTATGTATGTGTGAATTTTTATTTTCATTTCCTTCAATTTAATGAATGTGTAAGTCAAACTGTATGAGTGTATGTATGGAACTGCATACACAATATATTAAGCAGCGTAAGAATTTCTATTTTGCCTCGTTTCTTCATTGAGTCTTTAGCAATTAAGTTTTTATGAAAAAAAACAAAAACAAACAAAAAAATGGAAAGAAAATATAAAGAAATTAAGAATTATTGCCGAATAGAGAAAAAGAACTGAAAAAAAAAAATTAAAAATAAAAATTAAAATTGAAAACTAAAAGAATAAAGTGTGTTCAGCTAGAAAGCTAAAAACTTAATGGCTAATGAAGACTTTCAGGCATTAAGAGAGCTCCTCAAAAGTTATAATCGCTCTATAAGATGCCTGAAACTATAAAACTTTTATCTATTTTAACTGCTGCACTAAAATTCTGTGCTAGCGTGTCGCCATAGTCTAGTTGATAGCGCTTATTAGACGTGAGGTCGTTGGTCAAACACTAGGGCGAAAAATGAACGAAATAGGGAAAAAAGATTTCTCTTGGCGACTTTCCGGTCAGGAGTTTTATGGCAAAAACTCTGAGAGTATAAATAAAATTACCAAGAAAACCTTCTCAAACAACCCTTCGTTCGGAGTCAACTTTAAACAGCAGGCCACCCATGGTTGTTGAGAGAAACTAGGTCGTAATCCCGACTTAAAGGTTCTAATGTCCAATTAACTAAGTGAACGCCTAATATGGGACTTGAGATAAATATCAGGCAACAAAACTTAGGAAATTAACAACGATGGTATAGAAAACATAATGTTTTAAGGTGTGATCTGAAATTGAAATGTTATCCTGGAAATATCTTTTAACAGATGACAGAGACTGGTTGGCTTCAGTTCAGTCAGCCCTCTAGTTCGACAGTAGGGTGTTGTGAAAACAAACTTTTTTTCATAATCTTTCTTTATGGTTTGTGTTCCTATACTTGCAATACTGTTATTGCTACTTACACCCACACAAACGCACACACCTACTTGGCTACAAATCATCGAGTCATCATACCCATACATTCATAATATTTTTAATTATTATCTCTGTTGTATACAAAGTATTATTATCTGTGTGGTCAACTAAAAAAGAAGCAGCAAAAAAAAAACAAGAAAACTTTCATAAGGGATGTCTGCTGCTGTTGCTGTTGTTGCTGTGAAATGTTGGGGGGGATCAACATCATTTGTTCGTATGTGCGAGAGAGTATAAATGAATGACTGCATGACTGAAAGAAATAGACCTGGTCGGTCTTGCATGATGATAATATTTGACCATTTGCTTGACTGTAGTGTTTCTTAAGAATTCTTTCTTAATTTCTTTTATCGCTCTCTCTCTATCTCTCTGTGTGTGCCTGCTGGCACTTGTGGCTCGTATCTTGCATGGACATCTGTTGAATTAGTTTAAAACTGCTGCAATTTCTTCTTCTTTTTCCTTTTGGTTATTGTCATTGTATTTGTAATTGTAATTTGATTCAATGGTGTTTCAAAAAAAAGAAAAAAAAAAAAAAAAAAAAAAAAAAAAAAAAAAAAAAAAAA
>QOCX01000002.1:2093818-2115723 GCA_005959815.1 Sarcophaga bullata
AAAGTGTAGCGGTCATGTCTTGTTTCGTTGTCTCTATATCTTGCATTCCATTCTATTTCTTTCTTTTCTTGTCTTTCTTTTTTCTTTATCAGTTTTCGAATATGCTTAAAGGAAAAGGCACCAATCAATGACTGACTTTCTTTTGACAGTCTTCCATTCCCTATTTTTTGTTTTTTTTTGCTGCAACAAGCATAGCCAAGGCTTTTAAAAATATTCTGGGATAGAGAGAGAGAGAGAGAGAGAGAGAGAGAGAGAGGGACAGTTTAAACAAACCTTTCACTGCCTTGGGTTGCCTAGAAAAACTTGAATACAAAAAAAGCAGAAGCAGAAGCAGAAAAGCAGATGAAGAATAAGAAAGAAAAAGTAGCAAACAATTTAGTTTTTAGTTTTTAGTTTTTCTGTTCTTAATTAGAAAATTGTCAATTAAAGTCAAAAAGATAATGAACAATTCAAAATGTTATAATAAAACCAACAACAATAACGATAAAATCAAATGAAACTCATATACTCTACTTGCCTATGGTCTACTGACAGATTGACAGGGTTATGAATACAAGTATGGTCATAATGATGGTCATTCACTATATCATGCCACATAGACAGACAGACAGACAGTCAGAGAGACAGATAAAAGAAAAAAAGAGAAGAAAAAATGCAAACCAAATATTTCTATGAAGAACCAATAGTTTTGCACTTAAAAACCAGTTCTCAATTGTAATAAGTTTTCATATAGTGATACAGGGTGTGTATGATTTAATAAAGACAAGCAAAAAAAAAACAAAAAGAAACAAACATAATCTGCTTTAAAGAGTTTTGTACTTGCAGCGGAGAATATGATTCTAAAAGGACAGAGAAATTTGTGCCATATTTTACTAGAAAGGGGCCATGTTTGGCCTCCTCTCGTTTGTCGTATAATTTAATATGATAACTGAAACGGTTGGAAGGTAATATTTCTATACCTCGTCACATGAGCGTAGTACCAGCATAGAGTATTGGGTTCTAAACTCAACTTTGTCGTCTTTAGAATAATTTTTTTTGGCTCTCGACAACACGTCCTCTCATCAGTCTTCTGGTGAAAGTGTTCAAAAACTGTTGTTCCAAGCTTAAACTGTATGCTCCATCAATCATTAATAAAATTAACACACACAACATGGAAACCAAACGAAACTTGTGTATTAAAGGTATCCATACAGCGATTACATGAAACTGGTGCCATATTTTTTTATTCTAACCCAGAAAGGTATCTAAATGTTAGGTTAGGTTCGATTTCCTGACCTCTTGTCGAAAATTCTTTAAAAATATTCCGCATTCCTTTACTTTAACATAATGACAGTACATGCAGTCCTCTTTAAACTGTCCATCTTTCGTAGAATTTTGTGATATTTTGCAATCTTAGAAAATGCCGTCAACATGTGTATGACCACAGCCTGTATATGTTATTTATCATGCCATAAGTAGAAAGATTTTTGTTTTTCCACAAAAATATTTCATTTTATCTGGTACATCAGTTAGATTGTAATTCGTAAATCATTATGAAACTCGTTTATAGAGCGATAACAGCAAGAAGAAAGAGCATTGTCAGGAAAGTGGAGGGAGAGGGGGTTTCATCATAGAAAATATTTCATTCATAAAATAACCACATGTGGCCTTAAACAATAATAAGCATTAAAATTGCACATAATGATGCTGCAGACACAATCTACCAGTATTGCGAGAATATTTGTTGTAATTTTTTTTTGTATTGTTATTGCTTTTTTTTGTTGCAAGCTCTGTGCTCACTGGAACTCATACTATGCACACGATTGTCTCAAAATGTTTATTGCCTAGAAGGGTTGATGATTGCTCTCTTTTTTTTGTTGTAATTATTTGCAACGTTACTCTGCAATATGAGCCTATTTCACTTGGCTTTGTTTTTGTTTCTTTCTGGATTTCTTAGATTTTAGCCAACATTTTTATGGGATTTTATTCAACGCCAACGGACCACCTACTTTAGCCAAAGGCTTGCGAATATACAATCACAATTTTATTTTTACTCTTTATGTGCCACAAAATGTGTCAGAATGTGCATATGACGTAAAATAAGAACCGGAACTAACTGTAAACATTTGGCTAAAATATTCCAAAAACAAACGGGAAAAAATTGGGGGAAAAAAATGAAAAATTTTGGCTAAAAACTATAACGCGTAGATAAAAATATAAAACCAGAGAAATTAAAACAAAAGAGAAGGAGGAGGAGAAGGTATCATCACAATAATCATTACGATGTTGCTTGTAGGCAAGTTTTTAGCACACAGTAAGCATGCTCTCATATGCACGAGGAGCAAAAGAGAGCACAAAAAAGAACAAAAAGAGAGCGTAGTAAAAAATTGCATTTTTATTATGGATGTCAGAGGAATGATAGACAAACAATTTTCACAGTAAACAGAAGAGAGAAAGAGAGAGAGAGAGAAAAAAAAGATGCGGGAGCTGTACTGCTATTAGCACAGATTGTTTTACATGCCAAAGACGTTGTTCTTGGTGTTGTTGTTTTATTGCCACCATAAAGGCCTCTTCGATTTTTTTCTTTGCCTTTCTAGCTCTGCATGCATTAAAATACAGAGAGTAGTAGTTGTAGTAGTAGTAGTAGTAGTAGTCGGAGCTGTGTTACTACACACATGCCTGTTTTGTGGAGGCTAGCACTCACGTGCTCCTGTTTATTGCTTTTCAAGGAAAGAAGAAGCAACAAGAGATTATTTAAGACAGACAGAGAGAGATAGAGAGAGCTTGTATAAGTGTGTGTGTGTGTATAATTGCTGTGTGATGATTATGATCACATAGAGCATATCACATATGATATGTTGTTGTTGGTTGTTTAAAAAGTATTTTAATGTTGTGTGCATATGAAATAAATACATACGTATTGCATTTTACAAAATGTATTTATTGTTGTTGTTGCTGTTGCTGTTGTATTGTCTCTGTGTATAGCATATGCATTTAGCAATTATGCTTAAAGCATAATGAGAAATGTTTAGTACTTCCATATGAGATTTTCTCCTTACTCTCTCTCCCTCACACACACACACACACACACACTCGGCATTAGATTGTGTTGTGTTAGTACTTATGTAGTGTTGACAAATGTTTGAAATGCATGCCCAAGCCCTGCTGTGATGCTGCTGTTGTTACTGGATGATGCCAGTTTTGAGAAATTAAACATTTTGAGCACAACATGTCAGTCAGCGTGCTATATTCAGTCTGTATATTGTATGTTGTTTTATAAAACTTGTGATACATTTGTACACACACACAAACACTTGTAATTACATATGCGAGAGAGAGTCCTCTATTTAAAATACTCTGCAATAGTTTTCGTATTTTTTTTTGTCGTCTTTTTTTCCTGCTCTCATCTTTTGTTCTGAAACATATGAGAACTTTATTATAAAATTGCTTACCAAGCAAAACGTATTACAATTTACTACTACAACTGCTACTATTACTGCTACTACTACTACTACTACTACTACTATCCCTACCATACGACTGTCTATTTCCTTTAGTGTTACTCTTTTTCTTTCTGTTCTGTTCTCATTAGTATTTGCTTTTGTCATTTGTGTGTATGAACGTGCATATGTAGAAAATTTTTTTACAATTATTTTATTGTTTTGTTTGTTGTTTTTTCATCTGTTTTTGATTGTTTTTATTGGCCTACAATTTTTAATTAGAATAGGTATTAAAAATTTTTTATTTTAAATTAAAACAAAGAAAAAAAAAAAGAAAACGTTCGGAACTGAACACTTTGCATCTATCTGCCCGAGTCATTAAGTAATACAGGTGAGTTCTGCAAAGTTAGAAGGAGCAGAGGTTGGCCGTCTTTGAGTCAACTGTGACTTGCAACATGCCAATGGTCATATGGTAGCAATAAATCTGTTAAATGAATGGAAATATTTTTTTTGCTTGGAGTAGGGAAACATCTTATTATAGCTTAAAGAAGAAACACAGTATACAAAATGTTGCTGGCAACATGTTGCTTTGTGCTTATATATGTATACAGAGAGTCTTGTTTTGTTTGGTTTTTTAATGGATTTTTTTTGTTTCGAAAACAAAGGCTTCGTTTGATTCATGATTTCATTTTTTTCCACTCCATTTGTGTTAAAAATAATTTTTGATTTAATTATCTGATGGATTATATTTAATTTTTTCTTCTTACTTTTTTGGGGAATTTATAAAACGTTTATTTTAATTATTAAATGAAAAATAAACGAAAAACATTCGTTTTAAAACTCGATTATAAAAGAAAAAAAAAAACCATTCCACTCACGGATAATATGCGTTTGACATGAAAATCTTCGTCTTATTGTCTGCCAAAATTACTTTTTCTGAATTTTATTTGGTTTTCTTTGGTTTTTGTTTCTTGCGTTTTGATTCTTAAATTCATCATTAAATTTAAACGTTGCAATTTAAACAAAAATTTCTTTCAAACGCACGCAAACACACAAATATAATACGCAATATTAGCAAATTGGAAGCAACAAATTTCGTGCAAAATTTCAGAGAATAAATTTAAAAATAAAAATTATAAACTTCCGTTCGTTTGTCTGAAATGAAACTCGAAAATTTATTCAAATTTAATTTTTTTTTTGTTTGTTATTGTTGTTGCTGCTGCTGCTGTTGTTCCTTAGTTAAATTATGTTGTTTTTAATGCCATACAAAGAATAGTTGTAACAACAATAACAACAACAATCATAATAACAATAATAATAATGAATACAGAACGTGTGTTTATGCTACACTAATATATGGACAACAACAACAACAGCAACAATAAAAAAAAATAATGACGACAACATAGTTTAGTATTTTCGTTTTTGTATTTTGAAAACAAAACAAACGAAAAACAAAAAAACAGAAAAAAAATTCGAAATCTGGGCCGGAAAAACGTGTTTGAATTGTTTTGAATAATGAAGTGGTTTGGAATTGAGTGAATTAAACTAAAACAACATCAACAGTAACGGCAACGGCAACGGCAACGGCAACATCAACATCAACATTGACAACAACAATAACTACTACAACAACAACAATAACAACAATATTAAGTACAGCATACTATAAATAAAACTCGTTACTCTAGTTTATTGACGTACATGATGCAGCACAAGTTTTTTTTTTTTTTGTTAAATCGCCTCAAATAGCGATNNCGATGATTTTTATGCCATAATTTTCAATCAGCATATTTACACAGGGTCTTTCAATGTTGGGTTTCAGTTTTAATGCCCATGAAACACGTGTTTTGTATTGGAACTCTCTTAGAAGTGGTACTTTCAACCAGATTTCCTCATTCAAGGCTTCTGAATTGCGAAAAATTAAAAAGAAATTCAAACTTGTAAGACCCTATACATTCACATCTACAACAACAGCCCAAACAGCATACTGATAATGTTAATAAACGATTGAAAAAAACAATTTTTTTTCTTATTTCGTTTCGTTTTGTTTTTTTTTTTTTTTCATTCATTGTGGTTAATGTGTTGCAGCATTGTTGCATAACTTTGAAAAATAAACAATAAACATCAGCAGTATCATTACAACCCAACAACAATAACAACAACAATTACAATAACAATCAATAAATCTAAGTCACACTATAAACCTAAATACCATACACTCATGAATTGATTTTGAAAATGAAAAACAGACAGACAAAGAAGAAGAAGAAGAAAGAAAACATTGAAAGTAACTCTTGTAAATGAATTCAATCACACAACAAAAGCCAGCAACATATGTATGATCAATCTATTTGAGACTTGATATGTCTATCTATATGCGAATACTCTCTATTAGAGTGTGCTGAATCTTCATTTCTAATCCCTATAACTCCCTTCACGGGAAGGTTCTGAGCCTATTAACGGCTTTTAAACTCCTTTATTGCCCAGAATTTCAACATGACATTTTTTTCTACTTTGCTGATTCAACTGTCCCATACAGTCCCATTCTACCTACCACTCAACCTCATGCGAGTCGATTGCCTGACTATCAAATGGTAATCCTTTGGCCTTTCGCTTGTACTATCTGTCCAAGTTAAATTGAGCAACTTTTTGAGTTGTATCAGAGCGGAGTATCTCTTGCTTTGTATACCACAGAAGCGTTCTTGCCTTAAAAGACCATGTAACTTGCCAAAATTTCCTTTCAATTCTCTAACTGAGTGGCATCGTATACATATCCTACATACATACATAATTGATCATTACAACCCTTTAGTCAGGATTACGACCTAGTTTCTCACACCACTGATGCTGTGTGTTTTAATTTTATGCATGAATGGTGGGACCTACAGTTTAAAGTCGACTCCGAACGATAGATTTTTGAGAAACTTTTCGTGGCAATTTTATTTACTTTTGCCAGAAATCTAATGACTTCTTGGAGATGCCTGACCTGGAGTTTGAACCGAGGCCTCACGTCTAATAAGCCAAAACACTACCTACTTGACCACGGCGTCTTCAAAGTGGCAAGTGGCATTGCAAAGCATTTCCTTAATTGTTAGGGTATACAGGTTCTGTTCAGAGAAATAATTTTTCCGACTAAAAAACTTCTGCAACATGTTGCTAAGCTAACAATTTAAAATAAGTAGGCTTAAGCTGCTTTTCATGGAATTGTTTTAATACTTTCATGGCTCTGGTAATTTGTGCTTTGGGATTCATTTGTCTACATGATCACCCTTGCTCTCGCTCTCTCTCTCTCTCTCTCTCTCTCTGTCTCTCTGTTACTCTCACTCTCTCTCTCTCTCTCTCTCTTTTAAAAGATAAACAAACCAATCATGTCTCCTCTATTTAGATATTGACTGTAAATAGCTGTGTATGGCGGTTCTGTGTATGTTTATAATGATATGACAAGGCAATGAATTAATTGATGTTTAAAAACCCATTTTCTCGTATACACATAATCGGTACTGGTGTAAAACCAGCAATTGGATGACAGACCATTTGCTACTGTGCCATGCCATCGCAATGCCTTCGCGCCCGCTATTCTGCCACCGTGATGTTAGAGTTGAGTCCATAAGTTATAAAATAAACAATTTCGTCGATTTCGTTGATTTCATTTTCATTTTATAAATATTTTCGTTTCACCATAACCCCCCTCCCCCCCTTATTTGTTTCCATCAGTCAGCCTCTCATAATAAACAAATGCTCGCTCGGTATCGAATGCAATACTAGCTATGCACAATGGAATGCATTTTTCTATTGAATTGTGATACCAATGACCCCTCCCATGACTCGCCCTCTTCCTTTCTCCTCAAGCTAACTTGAGTGGCTGATGATTTATATTAATTGCATTTAGAAATGAAAATAAAAAAACAAAAAATAAAAAAAAAAATTATTATGCTTACAAACAAGCACACCCTGACTGACTATACAGACTTAACTATTGCCAGCAACAATATTTACGAATGGAATTTTTAAGATAAAAAACAAAATAGCGTTTGTAAAAATATGAAATTTTTATGAATGAATTTTTATTCATACACCATGGTTCTGCCTATGAATTCAGAAAATGTAATTGCTTGTCTAACGGAATAAAAACACAATGTTAGCGGCGACCGTAAGTCACTCTTAAAATGTATTGGAATAATAACGCTTTACGCTTTCATTGAAAATCCATTTAACGTTTTACATCACCCTTCCCCCTTCAATGTTTCCTGTTGCTTTCGCTCACCATTTGTCCAATGTTTACTGATAATAAAATATTTATTTTTTTGTTTTTGCTTTCAGTTTTTGTTGTAAATAAAAAATATTTTAATTTTTCTGTAATTGTTATTGCCTGGGTGTACTTGACTACAATGCACTGCTCACTACTGTTACTGGTTACTGTTCCGTATCCCCTGCACAAGCCCTGCATTATGAAAAACACTGGAACTATACGCCACTATTGCAGCTTAAGCTTTAGAGTTCATTGTTCTCTTTAACTCCGTTGCTTGCCCTTCGCCATGCTACGATTTGTGGCGTGAAACAAACATTCCATAGCCATAACCATATGCAATACAGTGCAGTGCCAGTGCAGTGGCAATGTTGGTGTTGCTATTGTTTTGTAATGGTCAAACGCTGATGGCGACAAAAAACAATTTTTTTTAGTTTTTGTTAAGTATTCAGTCGATATATTTTTAGTTATAAATTTATCAGATAAATATCATTGCTATACACCATAGCCTAACCAACAACCAACAACCATACAGTTTTAATATTTATTAACAATTTTTCACAATTTATTTGTGTTGAAACCACTCTCTACGTTTTATAAATAATTGTTATCAACACTTCAGCATCAATGAAAATTTATGAAGTCTCGTGTATTAAATAAAACTAAAAAAACCATTTAAAAAATAAATAAAAATAAAATAAAATTACAACAACAATTCAAATCCCTGTATCGATAACTTTAATGGATATTTTTCGCAAAATGCCAGAAATGAAAACAAAAAACGTCAGCAATATTTTGTTGTTGGGTTTTACTAATTCCTGGTAGAAAATTGTAGAGAAAATTTCTTTCTAGTCTTCAATCATAATTTAAAAATGGTGAACATGTATCCAATTATGTTCAGACCAGAGATCAACAAGCATTGAGTATTCAAAAAGATGAGTAGAATCGAGTCATACTCACAATTTCTGATACTTATACGCATTCATGCTTATTTTAATATCCTGCAACCTCTACTCTTGTTCTAAGTTTGAAGTACTCATCATATTCATACTCATACAACATGTATGATGTTGTATGTTGACTTCTACTCTCAATGACTCGCCATAAACAAGACCCACAAAATAAGTATGAATCGCGTACGAACACTAAAATACTCACTAGAAGGTATTGTGTTTGCTCTACTTCAGGGATTACCATTTCATAGCACAATTGTGCTGAGTGAATTCACACACATTGCTTATGCTCTTCTCATTTAGTCGCCGATCAGACCGCGGCGAGTGCACATGTGGGCGGATGCTAAGACATTTTTTTCAGGTTTACACTCAAAAAATTTTTTAAGTTGTAAATATCTTAAAAATTCTTTTATTAAAATCCAATATTTTATATGTTCTTAAATGACATTTTAAGCATTTAAATGATAAGGAACAGGAGAACACCTTTTTTGTAGACATAAAGCATTATTATTAGCATTATTTTGGAAAAATTGAAAGGTTTTTTATTAGTATTTGAGGAAATTTATGAAACAAAAGTAGTTCCCACCAAATAATTAAAAAACAATCCCTAATTTACGAGTTAAAGATGTATAACTTTATGTATGTCGATGAAATGAAAATCTAATTAGCGTAAATTACTAACATTTCTCTTTGGCAGTAAATAAATAAAATCACTCAATTTATTTTCACTCACTTACTCACTAATACACAACCAAAAAAATTTTGGTAACCCCTGCTCTACTTGCTGTTCTGTCTCTTTTGCTCATGTGTTTTTTTTTTTTTTTTTTTTTTGTTGTAAATGCGAGTTACTCGAAGTATTGTAAGTAGTTTCCTTATGTTATGCATCTAAATGAGAGTAGGCTTATAAATCAACCATATTTCGAATGGTATGAGTTTGATGGCAACGTTGTACGTTGATGTCGTACGTTGCACGAAGTCGCCGTGTTCTAGTAGGTAGTGTGTTGGCTTATTAGACGAAAGGCCAGGGTTCGTATTTCTTCGACGACTTCCTCTCAGCAGATTTCTAGCAAAAACTCTGAAAGTAAATAAAATTGCCATGAAAAATTTCTCTCTGTCGTTCGGAGTCGACTTTAAACTGTAGGTCACGCCACTGATGTAAAAAATTAACACTTACAACATAAGTGGTGTGGGAAGCTAGGTCGTCATCCAGAGTGAAGGGTTCTAATGGCCAATTATGTATGTATGTATGTATGTTACGTATACTGCAGTTATGCAACCTGTAGTTAGAAATCAACGTTGTAGAGAGTATGAGTACGAATGCATCAGAGTCCACAGTTAAATTTCATTATTGTTGAGTCACTTATATTCAGAATTTCATGAGTGCTTATGAATAGCGAAAAAACAATTTATTGCCGATCTCTGATATACATTGCTTCTTATCGAACATGTATCCAATTATGTTTAGACACATGTTGCCATTAAAAACCAAGTGGCATAAGAAGAATTTTAAGTAATTTTTTTTTTATAAATTCAAGTGCAATAAATCAAGTTTTGAAACAATAGTGCAGCTGGCTGTAAAATTAATTACCCGAATTTTAGTTTTTAATTTAAAACGTTTTATTTCGTTTAAATTCTTAAATAATGATGCCTGAACTTTAACCATTAAAACAATGTCTTGTGTTTGTGTTAATTTCCTTTCTAACTTTCTAAAGCAAAATGTTAACTGGTGAGCCGTTTCCTGAACTTTCTATTCTCTTCTATTCATTTCTATTCACTTCTATTGAGATTGCTTGTAAAGTGTTGTAAATTTCTTGTGCATTGTTTATTAAAAAAAGAATTAAACTTATAAATTAAGTAATTTAATATAATAAAAGCCTTCAAGAATTCAATGGAATACGAATTAAAAAAGAAAGTGTAGGGGAGGGGGTTACGACCCCCCAAAAAAAAAAAAAACAAAAAAATCATTTATAAAGATGAGAAATCTGCAATAAACCACTGCATAAAGCTGTAACAACAACTGCAACGAAACGAAAGCAACTCTCCCTAACTGGTCATAAAAATCAGCTGGCAAAAGATGAATTTCAACAGCGTGAGTTCTAAAGAAACCAACTGTTTTTCACTGACAGCCTGGAAAAGAAAACAAAAAAAAAAACAAACAAAAAAAATTCAAAATAAACGGTTCACAGCAAAACAAAAAAAAAAATAAAGAAATTAACAAAAATACTAAAAACGACTGAACACTCGTATTCTATAGAGCTTTAGCTAACGTGCCTTATGATTCGAATTTTTTTTTCGTTTTTTTGTTGTTTTTTTTTTTTTTTTTTTAAGCCTGAAGTCATGAAAACCAAACAACCAGCAGCAGCAACAGACAATCATCATCCAAACAGTTTCTCTAATACCAGCAAACCAGCCAACCCAGCCATTCATTCCATAGTACATTGAATGTTGTTGTTGTTGTATATGGCGCTGTAGTTGTTGTTGCATTGAGTTGTTGCTGTTGTTGGTTTTTAATTCGTCTACAATGTCTGTAACAGACAATATGATGGCCAAAATAGTGTTTAACAAAGTGTATGTGGAGGCATACAATAAAACAAACTGCTGCTGCTGCTGCTGTGCTGCTGCTGTTATATTTCTTACATAGAGCGAGTAAAATTGGTCTGGAGAGCTTTGGCGGTGGTTACACTGGCTGCCTGGCTGTCCGGCTGCCTGGCTGCATGGCTGCTTGGCAGTTTGGTTTAGATAGCAACACGAAACTAAATGAAATCAGAAAATAAAGCATCTCTTCTTGCTCTGATCATCAAGGCTTGATGCATAAATAATTTATAAGCTTATGTAAGCAACTCATGCAAATGCACAAGTATTTGCACAAAACCTTGCTCCACACACACACACACACACACCTAAATAAACCACTCATATGGCCAAAATGCGATAGCAATACGATGAGAGTGTTGGTCCACACTTTTGGAAGTTGTATCTCTGCATACCAACAATTGTATACCATAAGCAAAAGTGTATGAATGTGTGTACTATGACTATACATAGTATATTCATCTAACAGATCTTTTATGTTGTATTATTTCTATTGCTTACACATACACAAACGTACATGGCTATATATTTCTATGCTACAGCAGCAGTAACAATAGCAACAACACATTCATTTGAAACGTGCAAATTGTCTAGCCACCATCAGTTTTAACTTTAAATGAAAAACCATAGAAATGCAGAAACGTTTAAACAGTAAAATAAAAAAGTTAAACAACATTTGTTGGTAAAGAAAAACATGAGATTCTTTAAAACTGAGCTATGAATGTTTTAGGAACATGTTGCTACTATATTTTGATTATTTATGCTGTAATTATTGTTAAAAAATTATTATTTTCGGCTACAAACGAGATATTAAACTTTTATTTTAAATAAATGTTGGGCAACATGTTGCCGATACTTTAATTACTAATTCTGAAATACGAACATAAAATATTTTCTAAATGTAAAGGCATAACAAAACCATGTTGTTTTCAAGATAGAGAGCAACCCTCCGGGTTTTGAAGAATTATTAGATACCCACTAAAGTCATATTAAACCGATATTAATAAAATTTATAAAAAGTGTAAACAACATATGTTGCTGCAACATTATAAATTATAACTAGTAAACACACTTTCTGCAACATGTTGCCGAAGTCGAAATTAGATTTTATACAACCTTTGTCTACCAATTAAAATTTTTTTTTGTGTTAAATTTATTGTATTTTAATTTTGTAACGCATTGTACCACCATTTGCTTGGTCACTTTGCCAGTTGGCAATAGATTGTTGTTGCGTTTCATTTTAGTTAAGCAGGAGTTTTTATTTTTTTTTATTTTCCTTCGTCTATTCGTTACTCTTCTTAGTATTTTTATACTGCAGCGTTTTTTAATTTAGGCCAACAAAGAGAATGTCCAGACAGACGGACAATATTTTTGCCGCTTTTTTTATTTTTAAATTTTTTCTTCTTTTTTTTCTTTGTATTTTTAACCAAAAGAGTAGGGGACACATAAACAACGTAATGGTGCTGCTGGTAATGGTAGCTAAAACTGTGATGACCACGTTGTTGCACAATATTAAACAGTGAACAACAACAACAAAAAAAAAAAAACAACAAAAATCAAGAAAAAATAACGTAAAAAACTCTTCTATCTTTTATGAAAACATGACCATGTTGCAGTTGTTGCTGTTGTTGTTGTATCTCTAGCTGCTGTTGTCTATGTCGTGCATTGAATTCTGTTGCCATTGTTTGTTGTCCCGCTTTTCGGTTCTATTCTAAACGTGAGTTGAGAATAAAAACTTTGCTCAAATAAAACAAAACAAAAAAAAAAAAACAAGAAAAATCGAAATATTTTTATGCTGGTCTTTAATGAATTGTGAATGAAACTAAATTGTAAAGCATAAATAAAATTTTGTGGCATGAAAATTAGAAGCAAAATAGATAGCAACAAAAACAAAAATATCAGCAGCAATTGTTGTTTTTGTTTTTTTTTTAAAGAGGCCTTTAACCGCAATAATTGAAGGCATGATTTAAATTGATTTTTATAGACCATGAGATAGACTTTCTTTTCGTTGATAACAGATTTTAATTGGAAAATAATTTTCTTTTTCTAAATTCGAAATGTTTAGCATCAATGTTGCCCAACATTTCTATATGTTGCAGGACAGTTAAAGGTATACTAAAATCGAAAATCGAAAATCCATTTTATCTGCACCGAACAAAATATCATTTTTATGGATTTCCCAAAATTGTTCAGACAATGTTGCCAAAGTTTTTCAAATGTTGCAAAACAGCGGAGAGTGTAAAATAAGAATTTTTTGATTCTTCATTTCATTTCAATGAAGGAAAATGTGATCAGATTAATAATAGAACCCAATATCCATTCTCAACAGATCAATAGGGGACTTTGTGGTTGTTTCTCCTACAACATTCCGCTGAATATGTATTCATAATTGTATAAAACTATTGCAATAGTCATAGCTTGGCTAAGCTATTTTGTTCACCTTTTTCGTTTAGAGCCTTGAGGCAGATGGGGATCGTTCTTGCAATTATTACGCTAGAATCCATAGCCCTGTCTAGCTCTCAATGAGTATGTTAATGTCTTTTCCAGAGCTGTTGTCATCCCATAGAGCCAACACTATCACCTGGAAGACATTCAAATGAACCGGTAACTTTATCGAGGAGTTCTTTTCGCCTGTGTACAGCATTTCTGGGTCTAATAACAATATTGCTAGACTTTAGTAAATCTTTCAGAATGCTTTAAAGCATACAATTGTTTTTGTTTTAAAGTTTATCGATTTCAAGAGAAGAAAAGTGTACTAATGTTGCCTAACTTTCAGAAAATGTTGCTGAAACTTTATCAACATTAGCAAAAATTTAAAGAAGCCAAACGTTAATGAATATTAAAGCAGAGATTGTGAAATATTATGGCAAACATTTTTTAATTCCATTTAGATTATGTCTGTTGCTTAAATGTTGCCCTAGTTACTCTTTTCCAAATAAGCAAATGTTGCTAAACAAATGTTGCTAAACATTTGCTTATTTTCATTGATTACTGATTGGAAAAATATTCCGTATGATGCTAAACATTTTGTTAATATCGTTAAACCTTCTTTTAATGTTTCTGAATATCAATTTCAAATGAAAGTCATTGGAAAACTTTAAGAAATTTTCATTCTTTTTCCTATGATTTCTTTATGCTTTCACTTTAAGTCTTCTGGTTTTAATTTCCTTAGTTTGGTTTCATTAAAGTTTCCTTTTATTTCTTTCCCGGGTGATTTATGGCGAGAGAATAATGCCTGGAAAGGAAGTTGTAACCCAGTTTCTATCTCTCTCTTTCTCTTTTTAACAGTTTTCCTTAACAAAGAAAATAATTTTCAAATAACTTTTTAATTTATGCCATTTTCCCTATTGAAAATATTTCTTTCACTTTTGAGTTCGGTTCCCACTCCTCTCCTTCTCTTCCTTTTTTATTTTTTTTTTATTTTTATTTTTTTTTTTTTTTTGAATTCCATTAAATGAAGAATTTCTGTTCGGTAGTACTAGCTGTAGTTATTGTTGCTGTTGTTGTTGTTGTTGTTGTTGTTGTTTTTGTGTAGCAACATAATGCCTTTTGGACAATATAATATTATAGTGGTTTTCAGTTGGAATTTGTTGTGAAGTTTTTCCCTCTTAAATTAAAACGATTTTCTGCCAGTGATTAAAACGGAAATTCTGAAATTAAAATGACAGCAGTGTTGTGGTTCCCATACAGTCAGCCAAGCATTGCAATGATGCCCCATACCACTGCTGACCATCGTCTGCGTCGTCATCATCATCATCATCATCATCGTCATCATCATTCATTGCACACAGAGAGCTGACGACTATTTTTGCATATAGAAAATGGAGAAAAAAAAAAAGAACAAAACCAATTCAGATGATATGGACAGATGGACGGACATATGAGACAGACAGACAGACAGACAGACAGTCAGACAAACTTATTCCACGTTCTACTTTACATTTTTGTAACAATCATTGCAAATGTGAATGCTTTTTTCTGTTTCGTTCTTTCTTCCACTCTACGGCTGTCTGTCTGTCCTTTTGTGTTCTGTATGTATGTGTGTGTGTGTGTGTGTGTGTGTTGATGTCGTTGTTGTGCTTAAAGTCAGTTGATGTTTTACATGGGGTACAATACACTTGTCCCAGCACACTTAAATCAACATATGCATGATGTTGTTGCACACATACTTGCAATATGTATATAGGGAAGGCTTGTAAACATGTATACAACATAACATACTCAAGTCGCACCACATTCGTTTCCTTTTTTTGTGTGTTGAGACGACATGGTGATGGTGATACACGTTCAACATGCGTTTCAAATGTATCCGACGGATTTTTTTCATTCTTATTACTGTTGCTGTTGTTGTTGTTGTTGTTGTTTTTGTACGAAAATTTTGTTTCACATCCCACAATTACACACACATTCTTAGAGAGAGAGAGGGTGTGAGCGAGAGGGAGAGGTAGAAAAGGACAGCAGTAGACAGATTCATCATTTTATTTATGCGAAATGCATGAGAAATGTTGTTGATCTGTTTTCGTTTGTTGTTCTTGTTCTTGTTCTTGATAGTGTTGCTGATTTTTTACATGTACTGTGTTGTTTTTTTTTTTTTTTTTGTTGTTTTACTCTTGCAGCAACATGAACAACAATTGTAATGCTTTGTTGATGCGCCTACAATAACGTAAAATATCCGTTTGTCCCTCCAACAGTCTTCTCATTTTACATGTTTTAAGTTGTTTTTCTTTCATTTGCCTTTGCCATTGCTATTGTTGCTATTGTTTTTGTTGTTCTGTTTTATTGCCTTTTGCTTATCATCTGTTGGTCAAACAAGTGATATTTGTTTTTTTTTTGTTGTTGTTGTTGTTGTTGTCTTTTTGTTTTTGTTGTTGTCTTTTTTTCTCCTTTTTGGTTGTTGTTGTTTTTTAATTCTTTCCGTTAAGTCTGTCACAGTCCATTGTCATCGTGTTTTATTTTCTTCTCTTCAGGCTTTTGTTCGCTTGATTGTTATTTTTTTTTGTTGTATTTAAAATGTGTTTTATATGCCGTTATTTTTTTTTCTTTTTTTTTTTGTGGTGCCGCGCAAATTTTATAATATTTTCATTACATGATATGCGTGCAAGCCTGCTGCTGCTGCTGCTGCTGTTATATGCTTATCATTTTGCAACATTGCAACTGAATTGTATACGTCATCATCCCCCCCCCCCCCCTTCCTCCAGGAGGTATTCCTTATACTGACCATTCAGAATATGATCATTTCGATATAAAATTACAAATTAAGTTTTGTTTTCTTCTTCTTTTTCTCTTATGTTTTAATGTTTTATTTAATAATACCCGTCTCTGAACATCATTTCTAGGCCTACTAACAATATTGCTAGACTTTAGTGAATGTTTCAGAATACTTTAAAGCTTACAATTGTTTTAGTTTTAAAGTTTATGGATTTCAAGAGAAGAAAAGTGGACTAATGTTGCTCAACCTTCAGAAAATGTTGCTAAAACTTTATCAACATTAGTAGAAACTTAAGGAAACTAAAAATTAATGAATATTGAAGCAGAGAGTCTGAAAAATTATGGCAAACATTTTTCAATTTCATTCAGAACATGTCTGTTGTCATGTTAAATGATGCACTCGTTATTCTATTCCAAATAAGCTGCGATATAAAGCAAATGTTGCTAAATATTTTGTTATTTTCTTTGAATATTGAATTGAAAAAGACTTTCATTTCGAACATATCCCGTATGTTGCTAAACATTTTGTTCAGCAATATTTTGGTTTGTTTAAATTTAATTTTAAAATACATTTGCGGTGCTTAAATTCTTCAAGAGTTTACATAAATCTTATCAGCTTACTTATTTTCTTAGCAGCATTTTATGTTGCTAGCAACATCTGATATGGTGATTCCCTGATTGCAACGGATCTTCTATGTCAGACTCTAATACACATTTGTACCTTCTAAATAAAGGGAATGTCGTTTTAATCGCCAAAGCTGAAAGAGACCAATCGATATCCATTGGGAGGGATATCGCTCCTATCACCATAGGTATTCCAATTGTTTGGATTAATTTGAATAATCTCGTTGGCAGCGGCAAGGGACTTGCAAGATTGCTACACTCTTGCAGTTTATTACAATTAAAATGTTGCTAAGCCAACTTAATTTCTAATGCCGAAGTATTTTTAATATTTATTGATTGTAATACCATTAAAGTAATTTAAATTAATAAAAATTATTATGTTTTATTTTTCTAATAACAGTTATTTCACGACTTCTACAGTCTATCGGAATTTTTAAGGCGTGTTATTGCTAATGTTTCTTAAAATGTTGCTAACAATGTTGCATTTACGATATGTTTATATTGTTTATGTTCGAATTAAAATTTCTAATATTTTACGAATTGAAAATAAATCGTGATACTCCTCCCCCTTTGAATATTCATTTTTATTTAAAATCCCCTGTAAAATAAGCCAAAACGTGTGTATTTCTATTTAAGTTGGGAAAAAAAATCTCATAAAAATGTTTGTTTTCATTGAAACAAAGACAAGTCATTAAACTAAACAATACATTTGAATTTGAAATTCAAACCGAAAAAAAAAATAAAGAAAAAATAACAAAAAAATCAACAAAAACTTTGACAAAAAAAATACCGATTAAATTACGAATCATGAGTTATTTGGTATGCACACCTTATCATTAACGTTTGCTAGCTCACGTTATGGCTTTACACTTGGCATTTTCAATTAATCACAAATCAAAAATATAAAAAAATTTAAAAAAAAATTAATATGAATATGAATTTAAAAAAAAAATTAAATTCATAAAATGATATGATTTTTATTTAAAAAAAAAAAAAAAAAAAAAAAAAAAAAAAAAAAAAAAAAAAAAAAAAAAGTTTGAAAGAATTTGTCTTTCAATAATTGTTAGCAATGCCATCGTAGAGGCCTTTAGAAACCTGTTTCATTGGCAATATAATCATCTTGTAGTTTCGTACACACAGGGCGCTCCTTGGAATTAGAAATCCAAGAGAAACATTTGTCCAACAAGCAAAGAGCATATCATCTGTTGCATTGTGTTGAAGAAACTGTAAGAAAAGTTGTGCCACGCAGGTACTGAAAAGAAATCTTATGACAGGATGACTGTCATAGTTTTCTTTGGCCTCGATTTCTCCAAGGCTTTGAGTATTCCTTTGCCTTAGCAGTGATTGGTGCACACTTTTGCGATACCAATCTGTTCAAACGTCTAATAGTTCTACGGACACCAATAGCATCGTATCTCAAAATTTTAGTGTAACGCTGCTGCATAAGAAAGTAGGTCGTTATACTGACGTAAGGGTTGCAAAAACCAATTAAATAAAGTTCTCGGTTGATTAAAAAATCGTTACTTTTTGTTGTTGTACTCTAGAACTGATTAATTGCGCTTCACTGTATTGCAATTTTAACTGAAAAAATAATTTTTTTTCTTTCTTTCTTTCTTCGTAAACACCGTCATGCCTCATTTGTTGCTGTCTCGTCAAATTAAGTGGAAAGCGATTGTATGAAACACATACTCGTTAATTAACAGCTAAAAACAACAATAACAACAATAATAATAATAATAATATTGATGACACATTCTATTTATTTTAAGTTTTTGCAAAAAAAAAAAAAAAAAAAAAAATTTTTTTTGTTCACTCCACTTGCAATATTTGTTTGCGAAGCAGCAATTTTGCTAATTTGACACGTTTCACCTGCAATTATTCGTTTTATTATGTTTATTTATTGCATTTTCTAGCTGCCAATATTATTTCTTTAAACAAAAGTTAATGTTTCGTAGTTTGTACGTTTATTTAAACAAAAATATCAATTGCAATTGAATTATTTCGCTCTCTCCCTCTCCCTCTCTCTCGGTCTCTGTATTTGTTTGTTTTCAAAACTATTTTGTTTTTGTTGCCAATAAATTTTCTGTTGTTATTGTTGATTTGTTGTTGATTTTAAATTTCAATCATATGAAGTCATTTTGAATGCAAATTAATGGAATACAATGAACCACAGTCAATTAAATAAGACGTTATGACTGGTAACTGAGTCATAAGCTAGAATTTTCATATCAAATTTTTGTAGACTAGTAACAGTGTGTGCCAGATAGTTTTTAGACTTTAAAATACAGGCCATATAGCAGTAACATACTCTTTTTTTGAATACAAAATGTCAATGGCAAGTTTTATTTTTCGGCAACATGTTGCCAGCCTTTATCTTCTTTATAAATTAGTGAACTTTTCTAAAAGTTCGTTTCTATATTTGAGATCACCTAAGTATACTTGTGATGATGGTCAATGTTGAAAACTATTTTTGTTTCATGTTTTTCAACATTGATAATCTGGCAATGTTGCTAAACAATGTATAATGTTTACAATGTCTAGCAAAATGTCAATGGAGAGCTAAATATTTTGGCAACATGTTGCCAGCTTTTAATTTCTTTATAAATTACTGAACTTTTCTAAAAGTTCGTTTCTATATTTGAAATCACCTAAGTGTACTTGTGATGGTCAATGTTGTAAACTGTTTTTGTTTTATGTTTTTCAACATTGGTAATCCGACTATGTTGCTAAACAATGCCTAATGTTTACAATGTGTAGCAAAATGCCAGCTTTTAATTTCTTATAAATTACTGAACTTTTCCAAAAGTTCTTTTCGATAGTTGAGATCACCTAAGTGTACTTGTGATGATCAATGTTGTAAACTGTTTTTGTTTTATGTTTTTCAACATTGGTAATCCGACTATGTTGCTAAACAATGCCTAATGTTTACAATGTCCAGCAAAATGTCAATGGAGAGCTAAATATTTTGGCAACATGTTGCCGGCTTTAAATTTCTTTATAAATTACTGAACTTTTCCAAAAGTTCTTTTCGATAGTTGAGATCACCTAAGTGTACTTGTGATGGTCAATGTTGTAAACTGTTTTTGTTTTATGTTTTTCAACATTGGTAATCCGACTATGTTGCTAAACAATGCCTAATGTTTACAATGTCTAGCAAAATGCCAGCTTTTAATTTCTTTATAAATTACTGAACTTTTCTAAAAGTTCGTTTCTATATTTGAAATCACCTAAGTGTACTTGTGATGGTCAATGTTGTAAACTTTTTTGTTTCATCTTTTTTGACATTGATAATCTGAAAATGTTGCTAAACAATGTCTACTGCTTACAAACTAATGTTTAAACTGTATTGTATATATTTTTTAAATTAAATTTAACGCTTTGCTAGCATCGTAAATCCTTTAAAATTCTTTAACTTTTAAATTCTTGGTACGATTTTACTTTTTTTCAATTTTTTACTCTCCTTTTCTTTTATTTCTGTTAATTATTACTTTGTTTTCATTGTTGTTGGTGTTGTTGTTATTATTCCTGCTTATTTGTACATTTTTTTGCATATTTTTCCCATAATAACGGGTAATATTGTTACAATGCATGTATGTAACTCATTGCAACACACGTATTCCCTTCATTCATTGTGTGTATGTGTCTGTGTAAGTGTTTCATGCACAATTATTTGTTACAATGGAAATGGCATAATTTTGTTTTTACCTCCACAAAAACAAATTACGTATGTAACTGTATCTGTGTATCTCCGTTTGTNNCTCTCTCTCTCTCTCTCTCTCTCTCTCTCTCTCTCTCTCTCTCTCTCTGTGCCATACAGCAACATAAATATGGAGCGTTATATCCTTGTGCGCTTTTGTTTTGTTCACTTTATTATTTATTTATGTGGAGATTTTCGTTACATAGGAATGTCCTACTTTCCCCTTCTCTCTCTCTCTTTCTCTCTCTCTTAGTGTAAGTGGGTATGGGTAAGAAAGTATGTGTTTGTGTCTGGGCTATGGTTTGGTATTATTTGCTACTATTGTTGTTGTTTCTGCTGCCAGGATATGTGCTCATATTAACTGTAACTGCAAGTTGTAGTCGGGTCTCCTTTTTTTAAGCCACAATTATTATGGTACCACTTTCATTTCCTTCTTTAACTCGCTGTGCACAAAAGAAAGGAAAACAAATATAAATTTCTGATACATGCACACACACATACACTGTTTTAACCGGGTAATGCTTTCTTACTACTGTCACATACTTATAGGCAAAAAATGCATATACAGTTAAAGGCAAAAGTATACCAACTAGGTCATATACTGCAGTCTTTATGTAATGTATGACGTTGCATGGAAATTTTATTGGAAACCAAATATGTATCCAAGTTTGTTGGTAAACAAAAATGTTTCTAAACATTTGTGCGTAATCCTGATATCCTTATAATATTTGAATAACCTGCAGGGTCTACCAAAGCAGGTTGCTGATAACCAAATGGTGTTTCTGAAATTCGGAATAAGTTATACTAAGCGCTTGGTAATTTATAGGTGTCTTGTAGTGTTCGTAGGTTTCTCGGAATGTTGCTAAGTACTTTTTTGTAAGCTTTAATATGTTGCTAAACATTTTGGAGTTTTTGAATACATCCGTGGCTGATATTGCTCTACACGCGAGATTGTTTAAGGTTAAAAAAATCTTGCATACGTTTTGAAATAATTTTTTATGCATTTTAATCACACAAAAAAATGTTTGCTGGGTTCTTTGAAATGCTTTGTACTGCGTTTCTGTTGTTATTCATTGTAAATCCGTTTTGGCATAACGGATGTTAAGAGATGAATTACGAACACTCTTACATTTATTTATACAAACCCATACACATGCCTATAT
>QOCX01000002.1:2115734-2129748 GCA_005959815.1 Sarcophaga bullata
GAGAGAGAGAGAGAGAGAGAGAGAGAGAGAGAGAGAGAAAAGAAGAACAGAAAAAGCAATAAAGTCCTGTTCTCCCTTAAACTACAGCAGCTTATTTGCATGTGACAATAATAATGACGTTTGAAATGTTAATTATTGTATACGAATGAACGTGTGTGTGTGGAAGGAACGATATATTGTTTAATGCATTGGAATTCCATTGCAACAAACAAAGTAAAGAAGCATGTAGCAAGCTTGCACTGGCGTACTAATTTATTTAAGACATCTTGTTGTTGCACAGCACTTTTTTCTTCTTCTTCGTTGTTTAAGGTATTGAGAAGATCACATCCTTTTTAACTGTATATGTTACTGTATATATGTACACATGTGTGTGTGTGTGTGTGTGTGTGAATATATTCAAATACATCTTAATGAAGCATTTTCTGTATCCCAAAGTCAATGGATGCCGTCAATTTACAATACAACCGTTATTTATTGGCATACCAGATATAAGACAATACTCGCTACAAAGAAAGAAGGCCTATTTTATGAACAAAATCTTATGTGTGTGTGTGTGTGTGTGTCTGGATGTGTGTTTGTATTGCCTTTAATATTCTTATTGGTTAACTCCATTGCTGCTACTGTTGCATTTTCTTATTGTTGCCATGCTTTTTAGCGGTCCCGTTCTTTAAGTTATTTCGCGTGACTAGCGTTACAGTCTGCAACAAGAAAATAAAAAAAAATATCCAATGCCACGCGCCTTTAAAAATAATTTTTTTTTTTGCTTTCAATTCAGTTCATTCCATTTCGTTTCGCTTTTGTTTTAAAGCCTAGTTAAATAAGAAAAAAAAAACCAATTCACCTGGTTATTGTTACTACAGTCTGGTATTTCTTTCATATTTTTTTTTTGTTGGCAGAAGAAACGTCATTGCCTGGCAGTCAGGCTAGTAGTCAGACAGCCGGTAAAAAGTCTAAAAGAATTGTGTGGCATGCATGCTTGGCATATTTCGCATACACATCTGTATTGAAAGAATGCAGCATCGGCATTATCATCATCACCATAACCACCACCACCACCATTGGTGGCATAAAATGTTTAGCATTTATTTTTGTTGTTGTTGTTGTTCTTTTTTTTAAGTTTCATTTGCTCTTCACAACATGCTCATGATGATCATCTGTATTCGGCTGTGGTCTATTAATGCTGCACACATACCTGCATACTTATGGGTTTTTGTTTTTGTTTTTTGTATTTCGTTTATCCAACCACCCTCACGTGACCAAAATGTCTTACAAACCGCTTTGCGTGCTTCCAATGACATGGTTTTTGTGCAACTTTTTTTTCTTTCTTCTCCGTTTTCCATTTGAAAGAGATTTTTTTTTTACTTTTTCTTTTGCTTTTATGTTTGCAAATTATAGAAAGTGAGCGAAATTAAAATTGAAATGTTTCTTCAACTCTAAAGAAAGGCAATTAAAAATGTTTGCCTGGCAACTAAACATGAAAAAGCAACCATAGTTGCAGAAATTATTTGTTTTTTCTTTCGCCAATTGGAGCTCTTTTCTATAAGATTTCATTCTTTATGTAGCCTGCCTTAATCGGCTGTGATTGTGTTCTTGGAATTTCAATTTCCACAGGCTTATAGAAAATACTTGAAATTATTATTTTCATTTCAAAATATGGTTATAATTCTCATTAAGTTAATGCTCTATTCATACATACATACGTTATATATATGTACGTATGTATGTATGTATGTAATGTAATGTTTAATCATTTTTATTAAAATACTAAACTTACTCGACTATTGAATCATTATTATGGGCATTAAAATAATATTCTAAGCGATATTAGAAGATGTTGTGGTTAAAGTTTTCTAAAAATGAACCCACACAAGTATTTTTGTTGCTTATGGTTTATGAAGTAATCATCACACAACGAACATAAAATGTTAATAAATTCTATAAAACAAAGAACACTACATATTAATCTTGAAATTAAGGTGGTTCATAATGTACAGAAGAAAAATTCTCTTCTTTTTTTGTTTTGCTCTAGTAGAACTATTCTCTACGATTTTAGTTTTTATTTTATTTTAATGAATGTGTACCACCCTAATGTTTATTCATAATTCGTAATTGGCCTATTTATTTATATAAATATTCAAAATATTGAATTGTGAATGGTTTAGTTAAGTGAAAAATTTATGGTTTTTCTTTATAATTTTACGGCAAATTTTAAATTGAAAATCTTCATGAAAATTTTTATGAAAATTATTCGGTTTATCGAAATTAATTTTAAGAAATTAAAAACTTCAATGAAATTTAAAAATTGTTGAATTATGCCTGAACTAGAGGAGAATTGTTACAAAATAAAGAAACTTGTTTTAAATTTTCCGTAAAGTTTACAATTGTTGGCGGCCTATTTAGGCTCTTTGTTTGCTAGCTTTAGTCATAAAGCCCTTCTCTCACTAGGGGTGAGTATATTAGCAAGCAAAATTGTTGAATACAAAGCCCAATGAACACAGATGTGGTTGTGAATTGAAGATTATAAACTAAACGATATGTGGTAATGGACAGGGTGGCTCCCGGAGCCACTTAATAGGACGGGCTTGGAATAATTACATGAAAATGTTCCAACAGAAGTAATTTTACGTTTTTATGTTCGGAAGATAACCGCCGTGGTCTAGTGGGTAGTGTGTTGGCTTATTAGACAAAAGGCCAGGGTTCGAATCCCCGGTCAGACAACAAAAACGAAATATGAAAAAAAATATTTCTTCGGCGGCTTCCTCTCAGCAGATTTCTGGCAAAAACTCTGAGAGTAAATAAAATTGCCATGAAAAGTTTCTCAAAAACTGTCGTTCGGAGTCGACTTTAAACTGTAGGTCCCGCCACTCATGTATAAATTTAACACACACAACATAAGTGGTGTGAGAAGCTAGCCCGTAATCCTGACTGAAGGGTTGTAATGGCCAATTATGTATGTTATGTATGTATGTTCGGAAGATATGGCGCCGTTAGACTTCTTAGGCTAAGTTAAAAAACAATTTTCCTCAAGTTAACATCGAAAAGTCATCGCAGGTAGTCTAGTAGGTAGATTGTTGGCTTATAAGGCATGAAAAAAATACTGCTTTGGGTAACTTACTCTCTCTGCAGACTTTTAAATTTCTGAAAGTATAAAACTACCATGAAAAGTATCTCATAAAATCTGTCATTCGAAGTTGCCACCTGAAGATAAAGTGAATCCACACACAATATGTTTGGTGAGAAAAGCTAGTTCTTATCCCTGACTAAAGGGTAGTAGGAACCAATTAAGTAGTTAACTAAGTATCACCGATATATCGTCGTCAATGTTCGAAAAAGTGATTGAGAAACTGACTCAAAAAGAACAATTGCTTCAAATAATTCAAAGGCATTCTTTTGGGATGACATTGCATTTCATATCGGCAAAGCTTTGTGTGTTTTATTGAACTTGCTCGTTTGAAACCGAAAACTGGATAACCCGTTATAGAACACATAAATTACATATTCAAACCTAAACATTTAAACAAATTTATGCAAATAAATTAATAAAAAAAAAGAAATACAATATAATTGACTACATTTTTATACTCACAAACACACACACACTCACAGACAGAAAATTCACTCACATACACATGTGCTTCAATATTGACAAACACCCATAAACTTTGATTGATGAGCTCTAACAAAAACAATAAAAGAAACAACAAATCAACACACTCAAAACGAATGAGTGTCACTGAAACTGGAAAACATATCTAAAAAGAGTTTATCAACAGCAACAACAATAACAACAACAGCAGCAATAACAGTTTACAAAAAGAAATTAGCACAAGACGTGTAGTAAATGCCGGCATTTAGAGTAAGAGATAAAAAACAAGAGAAAATATGAATAAAAAGACAAAAAACATTTGCAATGCATATTAATGCGGTACTTACATGAACATGCTTGTATGTATGCATGTATGCGTGTATGCACATATGCAATAACACTTACTTATAAAAAAAAAAAAACAAAACTGCATGCTTTTGCTTAATACGGCCTTATTGACGCACATTAAACATAAAATCCCAAAATATGTGCATTAACACACTTACACTCTCGCCCGCCCTCTCAGTCATTGACTGACTGTGTTACTTTTGTTTACATGTGTTTACCTTTGTGTCATTAACCGTAATCATAATAGTAATGGCGTGTGTGTTTTTTTTATTATTTAATAAAAAAAACCGTTTTTTTTTGGGTTTTTTTTTGTCAGTTACGTTACATTGCTTGAGAGTGAGAGAAAGTACAAAAAAAAAGAGAAAAGAGAAAAGAAAAGATGAAAAAATGTGCATAAAAATGCAATTGCAATTGCAATTGCATTGGCATTCATTTTATTTTTAACACAAATTGTTGTGGTGATAGGCAAATTTTTTTGTTGTTGTTGTTGTTGTTGTTGTTCTTGTTATTGTAAATGTTTGAGTGTTAAAGTTATTGTTTTTTCTTTGTTTTTGTTTTTGTAAAACTGTTTCCTATTTTTTTCGTTATTTTAATGACTACTTTAGTTGTCTGAGGGTGAAACAATATTTATGCTGGAGTTTTGTAGGCATTTAAGTAATTGCCTTTGAAAAAGAGAAAGATAAAGAGAGAGAGAGAGTTATTTATTATTGTGTGTTATTTGTTGAATTCCTAAATAAAACTAAGAGAATAATGTTTGTCCTTTTTTTTGTCTTCTACTTACAGGTAATACATGATGATTAGCTATTTTTGGCAAAATTATGATTTGAATTTAATTCATGCTTTACAGGTAAGATTTTCTTGTTGGTTTTCGAAACCCCCCCCCATCACTTAGTGCCGGAACGAAGTTGACTTGTTTGAAGGACGGTGTGCAAACGCCAGTATCACTGTAAACTTACTTAACTTAATTGATCATTACAACAATTTAGTCGGAATTACAATCTAGTTTCTCACACCACTTGTGTTGTGTGTGTCAGTTTTATACACGAGTGTCGGACTCCGAACGACAGATTTTTTTTACAAATTTTCATGACAATTTTATTTTACTCTCAGAATTTTTGGCAGAAGACTATTTTTTTTATCATATTTTATTGTGTTTGAGATGTCTAAGCCAGGGGCTTGCACCATGGCCTCCCGTTTAATAAGCAAACACACTGCCAGCCAAACTACGGCAACTTCATCTGCAAACTTCTGTACTTAATTGGATCCCATTCGAGCTTCTATTAAAGTCGTGCATTGTGGTCTTCTATCGAAGTATTTAGGTTCTCGAATGTTATTGCCTTATTCAAAAGCATGCCAATAGACTTGGCATTTCCCCAAAAGATTTCTGTGGGATTTTATGGATCCATCGAGGAGTAATAGAGACAATCTTTCACGTCATGTCTTAGTGCCCAGTAGTTCTCATTCTCTGTCCTCTTTGATTGAACTCTTCAAAGGTTTATTGTGGAGTCAATATAGTTTCCTATAAGGAATGCATAACAACAATTCCCTTCGAATAATTTTCTCAATTTCTATTGAAATGTTAAATTGTGTGCCACTTTCTTTAAGGTTTTCTTTTCTTCGTTTTAGGCAGACATTATCCATCATATCCAAGGGGTGATTGATTGACATTTCGAAAAGAGAGTGGGAGGGGGAAAAGAGAAAGACCAAGACAACACTTTATTGTGTTACAAATTTACGAAAACAATCTGAAGAAGAAAAAGAAAAAAACAGAAACCGTTAAAAAAAATTATGGCCGCCTGTTTAACATCCATTATAAAAATTATTTATTTTTTCAATTTCAATTTTTAATTCATCATTATTGTGTGTCTGTTTGTCTGTCTATAAATATTTGACAGTTGAAGTGAGTCAATTTATGTTTTTTTTTTGTTTTCTTTTAAATCCCCTTTAAATTATGAAAACATTTTTTTTTTTTATTCCACAAGTGTTGGACGACGGCAGCAAATTGTGGCACACCATTTGTGGTGTTTGTCATTATCGACAGACACAAGCAATTCAATCAAAGAAGGGCTTATCTGCCAGATGCTTCTGTGTTGATCTAATCGAATAAGAAAAATTAAACAAACAAAATAAAAAAACACAGAATAAAAATAAAAAACAAAACAAAGAAAAAAAAAATGGAAATGAAATTTAAAAGAATTAAAATTAAGCCGAAGAAAATGTATGTCAATCAGTAGAGTATGCCTTAAATGTTTAAAGATTTTAAGCAGATTTCATTGATTATTTCATATAAGGAGGCGTTAGTAAGACAAAAGTCTTAAAAACGTTGTTTTTTAATGTTTAATACCTGCTGGAAGTGATGAATATAATCATTTCCAGCACTTCAAACACTTGTTTATAAAGCTATTGGGCGTATAACTTAGAAATGCGTGTGGATTTTCGTTATATTTTGAAAGCTTATTTAATGTGTAAATTAAAGTGTAGGGTAGTCCAGAGAGAGTGTACTGCACTGACCTGGGACCAAGTATAGGCCTCGTGATTGAATTTATTTCTATAATGTTTCTGTAAACATATTCCTTCTATTTATGGCTGCAAACAGCATTTTGCTCAGGCAAAAACATCCTTCAGTTCTTCCTCTTGTGTTACTTATTAACTTCTAAAGATTTTACAAGTTTTTCTGCCGTTTGATAATAATTTTCTTGGCATAATGCTGCCAACTTAACATCTCTCATGTCGAGTTGCTGAAGCCATCCCACGCGCGTCTAATCTATACTCAGGCAATTGTAACTAACAAAGGACCTATAACTGCACCGACTTAATGTATACCCGATTTATATTTTATTTTGTTTTTTTTCCTATTTTTTTAATATTTTTTTATGGAATTTTTTTTTATGTTTTTTTATTTAAAGTGTCGGCATATTGAATTTCATTAAAAAACCACTGCATTTTCGGTTTTGTTCACCTCCACAACAAACGTTATTTCTAGCGTTTTACCTAATGCAACAACAACAACAACAACGACAACACTAATATAATTACAATAAAAATTCTATGATTTTTTTTTTTTTTTTCAATAAAAAAAATGGAGAAGAAATAAAAAAAAATTACCTTTTGTTGGCGACACATTAACTGGAGCAGAAATATTTGTTTTTTATGCCATTTAAAGTTTGTTTTTTTTTTATTTCCATCATAGTTTTTGTTGTTGCGGTGGCTATAAAGTGCAAAAAATAGCAACAACAGCATAAATTTGCCAACAAAAAAAAAAAAAAAAATAAAAAAAAAGTGTTTGTAATGCAAATAACTTGATAACATGGGTTTTTATAGCCTGGTTTTAATGGCAGTTTATTCTTTTTTTTCTTTTTTAAGAAGTTCAATTACCACTTTTATTAGTTTTTTGTTTTCTTTTATTTCCTTTTCTTTTTTCATTTTTCTCTTTTGGTTATAAAAATATTGAAAAAAAAATTTTTTTGTTGATTAGAAGTGACAAGATCTGTGGTTTATTTTCTCTTAAATTTCGTTGCATTAAGTGATGATGAGCTGTTTACGAACGCTTACTTGCACCTCAGTTTGTTTTTATTTTTCCTAAAAACTCTTTTTTCCATGCTAAATACGCATTTAGGGTTTACGGCTCAAAAATTTTCTTTTAAAAATCCTTAACAAAACACAGGCTTTTTCAAAAACCCACAAGCAGCATCTAAACACACCTTAGAGACGCGAGAGAGTAGAACAATACCGTATTTATAACACTTGTAGCTATTGAGGCAAAGACTAAAGACTAAAGAGAGAGAGAGACACCTACGCTACAATACATTCATACAAGCATGCCTACATGCGTGATTGTGAATCTCTAAATATTACACACAGTTTACACCACACAATCAAAAATCATGAAGAGAAGTCCGTTTTTATTTTCTACTTTATCTTCCTCGATAGAGAAAGAGACAGGGAGAGAGAGAGAGAGATAGAGAGAAAGTGGCAGAGAAATGGTAAAATATGTCACTACCAGACAATATCAACATGACACTAAACACAGCCACATTTACAAAAGTATTACAAAATAAACCACACACTCACACACTTACATGCACACACAAAAAAAAAAGAGAGACAAAAATTTGGGGAAAAATCTGCAATTGAGGTTTTAAAGCATGTCAATGTTGTTGTGCCTAAGTTGGCGTGTAAATAAAGGATAAACAAGTATTACAGAGAGCAGGAGAGAGGGAGTGGAGAATGTATTTTTTTTCTTTTTCTTCTTCTTCATCTGCTTTTAAAGTGCCTTTCTCATAAATGTGGTAAAATTATCACAATTTTCTATGTGGCTTTATATACAACAACAACAACAACAACAACAACAACAACAAATGACAAGTTTCATACTCTCTTTATCTGAATTTCACATTCTCTCGCTCTCTAGCATACATCGCTCTATCTATAAAGGCTTTTTACAGGTTTTGCTCACCTTCTTTTCCTTTCTTCTCTTTAATTTCGATTTTCTTTTGTGAATAAAGAAAGTTTTTGTTTTTGTTGTTTTTCTTAAATTGAAGTCGTTACTTGATTACCTATTTTCAAAGTGTTTAAAGCATCTGCAATGGAAGAGACTGAATGGAAAAGAGAGAAAGAGAGTCTGTATTTAAACTAAAGGATCTCTTGTATGCTGTGTGTGTGTGTATTAGCTTAGTTTGTTGAAAATGCTTATACCGTTGGTTTTATATGAAAACCTGCTCATTTTATAGAAATTTCTGTAGTTTCCTGAATGAATTTCAATGTTTAAGTAACAGAGTTCACAAAAGAAAATTTGGTGACTAGAAATGACGGAAAGACAGGCCATACTATATCCTTTCTAGACAAGAAGCACTTGGTGTTTCTATATGAAATGGTTTTGCTTTTGTCCTTGTCTGAAATTGTTGCTAAAATTCTCCAACAATGTTCTGTACAATGCAGGAAAGTTTTTAAGAGGAACTTTCGTTAGGCCCGCGGATCAGTTTAGCTTTCGTTGACATTGGAATACTATGTGCAGGTATAACCTATTTTTTCAATCGACTTGGATACGCCACTTACCTCGGTCAAGTTGGCCATTATGAGGAAATTCTTTCAGGACGCCAGTCTATCCTGGGTCAATGAAGAGTCCTGCTACACCACTAGACTCACTTGGCCCTTGATGAATAGAAGGCGCATCAACCAGTTACTTGGACTTATTCGTAACGTCATCACTATTACAGTGGCCATATTTATTGCGTTATGGGAAGACATGTGGAAAGAATGCAGCTGCCATCTACAGAACTGCGTTTATCTGTGGCGTCACAACGAGCTGCTATAGTGAGCTTTTGGTATCAAAGCTACCACTCCAACCTACCTATCTAACCTATTTGAGGCAGTCGACCTAATCATTGGTATTCAATATCACTTCTGACTTGTTTAAGACAACATTCGTCTCTCTTTTAATTGCCTATGAAGCTTTGCATTGGATTATCTCCAAGGATTTACACAATTTAAGAGTGTAGGCCATTAGAGAAATTACTTATATTGACCATCACTTATTTTTTATGGCACATTTAATCACATATTAAATGCTTTCGGTCCCTTAGGCTAATAATTTAATGAAATTAAAAACGAAAAAAAACAAAAAAAAAAAAACAATATCTGTCCTCTTCAATAGCAAAACCCAACAAATTATGAGTGCGATGAGCAAAGGAGTATTAAAATTGTTGTTGTTGTTGTTTTTATCTTTGCAAATAAAATATTCAATTCAATATACCATGGCATTCAATTACTCCACATTATGTACGCTCCCAAAACAGTCACAGGGCAGCAGCAGCAGCAGTAGTTTTATGTTTTACGATTTAATTCTGTGTGTGTGCGTATGTATGTGTGTGGCGTACTTACATATGCGGTTATTTTATGACTCCCATAACTGCAAATCTCTAAAGCTTTCCCTTTCTAGACATTTGCCAAAAAAAAAAAAAAACGTATTTGAAGCAGTTGAAATGGTTAAGAGGTGAGGCGGAATGTAAAGGAAGGAGAGTCTTGCCAGGCAATAAGAAAAAAAATTTTTTTAAGAGGCATTTTTAGAAATTTTATGCGTAAACACGTTCCATTTAACCAAACCATTTCATTTTACCATTTCCATTATGTAATGAATAAACGAATGTTGTTGTTTTGGCCTGCCAACCAACTGTCGTCCACCATTTTTAAACTCCTTGACACAACCCTATACCCCTCAGCCTCTCCCCCCCGAATTGAAGGCAATCAGCAGCCAACATTTTGACAAGTTTCTGCATAAATTTTCAGGCTTAAATTGTATTTCAATGTTTTTCACTGTGTGTGTGTGTGTGTGTGTGTGTGTGTGTAAAAGTTGCAACATAATGTAACATTGTTGTTGTTGTCGCCGTAATGCTGGTGTAACACTTTTTATGTGAAAGCAAGACAACCAACCAATTTCATTGAATTCGAAGAAGAAAATGAAATTTTTTTGGGGGGCCAAATGTTTGAGCGTTCATAATGATCCCCTTTTGATTTCGTTTAATGTCATCGTTTTGTGTCATTTTATTTTATAGTTTGTTTTCCTATCCTCCTCTGCATTTTCTCTTTCTTTCGTTTTTAAGTTTATCTGGCTGGGGGGGAGGTTTTTTTTGTATCGTTTTGAATATTCAATTTTTGTCATGCTACAAAAAATAAGAAAAACCAACCCCGGCTACAAAATTCGTTTTGGATCATAAAACGTGCCAAAAACACTAAGTAATATTGGTTATAAGTATTGTACCGTACCTGCCATTTACCGGCTATACAGTTTGTACAACAACAATGTCTCTGCATCTCTCGTTCATATCGCGAAAAGCATATGAAACGTAGGTAGGTGTATATGGGTTGTTGCACGCTCAAAACGGCTCTTTAAAATGAGGCAATACTTTAGGGATTACAATTTAATTTCTTCTTCTTTTCAGCCTCCAATTGTGCCACTCTAGAGATATCAAGA
Source organism: Sarcophaga bullata (assembly GCA_005959815.1). Lineage (NCBI taxonomy): Eukaryota > Metazoa > Arthropoda > Insecta > Diptera > Sarcophagidae > Sarcophaga > Sarcophaga bullata. Next base: position 2,126,639 of record QOCX01000002.1, read on the forward strand.
CTCATCACAATATTCAGTTGGAAAACAAGATGAGTGAGGCAAAATCATTATGATGATCATAATAGAGCGTTAAAGATCCATTCATCTTGAAATTTTTTTAACGTTGTAACGGGTATATCTGCCTACTGTACACTAGATGGCATTACTTTACACTGTAATGGCAGCATGAATCGCAAAGTGTCATTACAATTCTGCCTAAAATATCCACGATGTTGTCTTTCCTCCTTCAAAGCAAAAGGGAACGAAATTTGTTTACAAACAATCACAAATTTTCTGTCAGTGTTTCTCCTTTTTTTTTACATGGAAAAAGCAGTGTATATGCCTCCCTTTCTACGCTGTAGCCACACTGTAGTGTAGTGCAACACATAAAATTTTGTTTGTTTTTCATTTCTAATGGCGTTTAGCAATACGGCCTCTGTTGTGTGTGTGTTTTTAGCAAATTTTATTGAAACGGCGGATTAAAATTTAACACACTCTTCGTACTCGTAAAAATTTATGCAATTTTTCAACCCCATCTCCATACATACATACATACATACATACACACTATCGTAACACAATAACGAAAAACTCCATTACATTACACATGACATTACTTTACATTACACGAGTATTTTCTACTTGTTCCTACTCTCCCGATATTCCTTCCTCCTCTTTGTGTATCTTATATTCCAAGGAATTTTATTGACTATTTTAAAAAGTTTTGTGTTGACTACCCTAACACTCCTCCTCCCCCTGTTTAACTTCATTTTCCGTTGATGTTTTTTTTTTTTTTTGTTAGTTTTTTTAAAGAAGAAGACGGGCAGGCAGGCCTTATGAAAATGGCTTTTGCACAGCGTAGACTTCTTCCTTTTTTTTTGTTGTTCTTTAATATTATTTTAAAGCATTTCTGTTGTTGTTGTTGTTGTTGCCGTTATTGCTGATCGAAAAAAAAGGGCCAAGTGTTACAACAACAAATGTTAAAAGTTTTATACAATAAGCATTACCAGGCACATCCACTTACACTCACACACACATACACTGTTGAATGAAATAAGTTTCGTGAAAAACGACAGAAAAAAAAACGAAAATATTTACGCAACCCCATGTGCGTAAATATGCGTCTGTGCAGCTTACATATGACACACACATTTTGTGGCTCACACTCCTATACACCCCTCCCCCCCCTACACCCACAAAATGTAACCCCCTGATTAACTTTGTTAAAAATGTTGCATTATAAAATATGTACGAGTGTGTAAGTGTGTGAGTCCTATACACACACACTTATTTGCCATCAGCATAGGCATACGCATGTCATACGTGCAACATTTAGTCATAGTTTCACTCATGTGGCAACAACTTTTTCCATTTCCATTTTTTTCTTCTTCCTTTTCTTCCTTTAATTTCGTTAAGGGAACGGCCCTTCTTTCTAGCCTTTACAACAAACAACGACTGCTTTATGTGTCACTCTAAATTATTTCGTTGTGCCGTATTTTTTTTTTCTTCGTTCTTTTTTTTTGTTTGTTTTGCTTCTGCTGTGCTGAAGGAGTCCTGTGGGACTTTCGGCACGAGTCATTTGGTGAAACATCAGCTCACAACTGTTTCATATTAAAATAAATAAAAGCAGTAATAACAACAACAACAACAACATCCACAACAACAACAACAACTATAATTTTAGTAACAACAACGCACTTTTCCTATTCTGAGTATTCTGTTCTGAATAAATAAAGGCGTGGAGGCTCATATAAAGACTGACTGACTGACATGCCTGTCTGCCTGCAACAAGGAGAAAAAGGACTTTCTATTAAAGTTCTGATTTTTTTTCTCTTCCTTTCTCTGTATTTTGTATGGTGTTGTTATTGCTGTTGGTGATTCCAAAATATTGTAATTACTGCGAAACAACTCGAGCAGTTTATGGGACATTAAAGAAATTACATTTTATAGGACCATTATGTGCTGTAAAGTTGTTGTTTGTATGGTTCGCTGGCTGACTGACGGCATACATATATGAGTGTTGCAAGCAACTTCATTTGACTGTTTTAAGTTGTCTGCAAATAATAATAAAAAAAAAGAAAAAAAATTGTAACCAAAACAACAAAATAATAAAATAAAATGAGGTCTTAATGAACGGCAATTTAATTATTAAATTGAAGCTTTTATTTCCCAACCTAGTGCGTTTTAAAAAAATCGTTGAAATTGTTAACTAAATGGCCCGAAACTTTATGGACTTAGAAACTGTTTCCTGTTCTGATAAGGCTCCGGTGTCGTCGAGAAAACGTCCTGCCCAAACAGTCTTATGAAGGAGGAGGTTTTTCTCAAATCATCTTTGGCAAGACATGTTTTGTCACTAAAGTTTGAGGGTCCAAGAATTCTTTTTCTTAGGTTTCCAAACATGGAACAATGATATTGGAGATGCCTAGAATTAAACATGTATAGTCCAGTGTCCCGTTATCACTGCTATGAGGTTGCTGGGATGGAATCTTGCTTGGTTCAATGCATATTCTGTACTGCGTGTGTAGCCATATCTGGCCAAATCTGTCTGGCGTCTATGCAAGTGCGTTCATTGACCCATTTTATCTTTGCCAATGAATAGAGTTTTTGTGAGACCATTTCATGTAGGCATTTAATTGAATTTTTCGTAGTTTCTACTTTAGGAAGTGGGTCGGTTTAACCATGGTGACCGTCATATGTCTCGCTATCTCCTCCAGAGACACTCTGTATTCTTGTATATTGTCTAAGGATCTAACGGTCAGTTTACTGTCGGTAAATATGCGTGGAAGCGCCGTAGTCTAGTGGGTAGTGTGTTGGCTTATTAGACGAAAGGCCAGGGTTCGAATCCCCGGTCAGACATCAAAAACGAAATATGAAAAAAATATTTCTTCGCGACTTCCTCTCAGCAGTTTTCTGGCAAAAACTCTGAGAGTAAATAAAATTGCCATGTAAAGTTTCTCAAAAATCTGTCGTTCGGAGTCAACTTTAAACTGTAGGTCCCGCCATCATGTATAAAAATTAACACACACAACATAAGTGATGTGAGAAGCTAGGCCGTAATCCTGACTGAAGGGTTGTAATGGCCAATTATGTATGTATGTATGTAAATATGCGTGTATCACCATACGATATAT
>QOCX01000002.1:2129758-2169239 GCA_005959815.1 Sarcophaga bullata
ACCGGATTCGCATGATCGTCATTTTGATAGCCATTATTTTAATCTGAAAAGTACTACAGTAAGCTGGTAGTGCAAGGGGCGATCTAATATGCAGTTGTTCCACAACTTACTTTGTTGCGGGTTCTGAATCCGTCAATGAAATCTTGAATGACGTTTGCCGTCAAGTTCAAACCATAATCGAAAATTTTGTTTCCTTTTTATTTTGTATCTCTTTTTCATTTTTGGACTGCACAAATCATCTCTTCTACATGAAATCGTTCGGTTATATTCAATACAAGCTTCATATGTGCTTATATTAATATTATAAATTAAATATTAAGCCAGCTTTCAAGCTATTGACTTATTGATCAAGTTTTTTAGGAATTTCAAACATTATTTTACATTAAAAGTAGAAAAAATTCTAAAAAAAAAAAATTTATTTCTTCATATAGAAGGTCCTTCCATTAATTATGATTTTCACTGTACTAAGTGGTCCTATGAACATATGTTCGTATGTGTGTTTGCATGCGAATGAATGTATGAAGTTTAAAATGCTAAATTTAAACTGTTTTACTTACGGGGATATGAATTGTTTTTGTTTTTCTTGTTGTATTTGCAAATGCCAGCATAAATTATAAAAACAACATGTATTATTGCCAGCTTTTCCTTTATGTTTTTATCTACATATGTATGTATGTATGTAGGTATCATATGTATGTATGAGTGTGTACGAGTGTGTGTTTGTTTGTATTTTTATGAGTATGCAAAAAGCTTTATTTATTTTCTAATATAACGGTTGTTTACGTACGCCGAATACATTTTTATACAATTTGTTATTATTATGGCGGTTGTGTTATTGTTGTTATTGTTGCTATTGCTGCTTCTTTTTTTTCGTTTTGTTTTTTCAAATCATAAAAACTCAACCACAATAAATTCTCATTTTGGTTTTTTTTTCTCTCTTGCTAACACTCTCTCTTCTTCCTTTACGTTTGCTGTACATTGCATGAAACCTGTTTTACTCACACTTACTCATATCCTTTCTCTCTTTCTCTCTATGTCTGTATATTGCTCTCTGTTGCCATTACTCTTTTTCTTAAAGTTTTATGCTGCTTACAAGGTTGTCTATTCACAGATATTCCGCAGGATATTAAAGTTTTGTTTAGAAACAGTGTGTGCTTGCATATATACATGCCAAGTACATACCTAGTATAATTCTGTATGTAAATGTGTGTGTGTGAGCTTGTATTTATTGGTTAAATTGTTTGTTTTCTTGTTGCTTACATACATATGCATGTAGGTATGTATGTGTATGCGTATATGTAATTAGAAAATTAAAATCCATTTTTATATTCTCTTCCTTTTAATACTTCTTTATGTTTATGTTCTAACATATAACGGTATAATATCATATTATTCTCCTTTTCTCTCTCACTCTCTCACTGTCTGTTTGTCTGCCTATCCAATTCCAATTGTTACTGTATGCCTGTGTGCATAACTGTGCGTATGTGTGTTGTTTGTGTTTATTATTAAAACATGTTTAATATGCTAATATTACCCGAACATGCTGTTTCTTATTACTCTTCTCATTTCTTATGTGGGTTGTTTCACTTTAAAAAGACAGGAAATTATATTTTTGTTTCTGTTTGTATATGTATGTATGTATGTATGCATGTCTAAGGTATTGTAAAAAGAAATACCATAACTTATGCTTAAAACTAAAGGCTTTACTTAGATAGTGGGAATAATAGCATTCGGATCGAATATGCATCGTTTTGTTTGTCAACCAGATGCGATTTTAAGTGCCTACCTACACCTTCCCGATAAAAACCTTCTCTAAACTCTATTCACACTCTTCACTGTTTTAACACAGTAAATGTTTTGAATAAGATTTGAAGAAGATCGAAAGGTAATTTGAAAACCTAGAAAGGAAGCTAAGAGCTGAGTGTTGTCCTAATACCTCTCGTTCTTCTATTTTTATTTCCAAATTTTTCTGTGTTTTATTTACGGTTACGATTGTATATGCCAATTAAATTTATTTTTCCATTGCTTTAATACTTTTTCATTGCCTTTGTTTAGCTTTGCCTAAAAAGAGAATATTTTTGGCTCAAACACTTCATTGGATTTTCCTTTTTGCTCCTTCTCTCTCCCTCTCTCTCTCTCTCTCTCCTTCTCCCGCTCTTGCAAATATATATGTAGGCGAAGAGAGAGAGAGAGAGAGAAGAATTTTATGATTCTTTTAATGTCCAGAACGCCGGTGTATGTAATTTGCTTTTAAGCCTCATTATCCGAAGGTAAAAAGTTGCATAAAAAAATAATTTCTTCTTCTCGGGGTTATAAAGAAAATTGGTTAATAAAGTACAAAAGAAGCAGAGGATAATTTAAAAGAAATAAAAAAAGAAGCGCTTTCTTGTTCAAAGGAAAGAATATGGGAAGAAGTGTGGGTGTGTTTATTAAGGGAATAATTAATGATTTTTGGGTTTACTATGGGGGAAAAAAAATTAAGCGAGTATAAAGGGGGAATTAAATTACATTTAAAATGCACATTTTTTTTTTAGTTTCAATTTAAACTCCATAATAGACGGGAAAGTCGCCGTAGTCTTGTAGGTAGTGTGTTCGCTTATTAGACGAAAGGCCAGGGTTCGTATCCCCGGTCAGACATCTAAAACGAAATATGAAAAAATATTTCTTCGGCGACGTCCTCTCAGCAGATTTCTGGCAAAAACTCTGAAAGTAAATAAAATTGCCTGTGATATAAGAAGGCTTTACGAGTTCCTGCAAACTTCAAATTGTTTTGTGTGCATTACCGTGTTCGAATTAGTCATAGTTTGCTGCACCGTTTAAGTATTCTATGAAGTATTATTGCAGTGACCTAAATCAAAGAGCTGGGGTTATTACACTCCTTTTTTTTTACTTATTTTTAATCGGTTTTTTGTTTCAAATTTGATTGTATTTTAAATAATGAATTTCGTATTAAATTTAATTGATTTTTATTAGGAAGAGTCACTCAACAACAATATGAATTGCTTATGTTTTGTTTCTATTCTGTTGTATACATAACACCTGCAAATTAAAATCCATTTAAAATTATTTCGAAGAGGATGACAAAAAAAAAAAAAATAATTACAAACGCTATCAATTACATCTAAATAAAGTGTTAAACGTTTTCAATTAAACCATCAACACACACACGCACGCATATACATACATATCTGTGTATGTAGACAAAGAATTAAAAAACAAAAAAAAACAAAAAAAAAATTTTTTTTTTGTTAATTTTCTTTTTTTTTTAATAACAATTACGGTGATTGGATTTTTTTTTTTTTTTTTTTTAACACAAATTATTAACAACCCACAATAAACAATTGTAGAGTCTGCCGGGGTCTATCTGTCTGTCTGTCTGTCTTTTTGTATTATGATTGACAGTTTTTCTGTTTTTGTTTTTGTTTGCTTGTTTGCTAGTGAATAAGTCCCAGCGCTGTATGCTTTTTTCTTTTTCTTGTTATTGAAACAAAATTTTTCAAGAAAAACATTTTAAATGCCATTAAAAAAAATGCCAAAAAAAAATTTAAAAAAAAATTGAAATCCATGAGTAGTTTCTAGTTAAATGTATGTATTTACGTATGTATGTGTGAAAGAAATAATTTGAAAAATATTTTACTTTTAATGGCGGTAAATCTATGCGTATAAGTATGTATGTGCACACGTAAATTGGTATTTTTCTGTTTCTGTTTCTGTTTTTGTTGCTGTTGATATCCATTTAACAAATTGCCTTTAATGTTTAACACAATTAAAGGCAATTGTTTAAACATACTAAAATTGAAATAAAAACAACAACAAAATGAACTGAAATGAAATGAATACAAAGTCAGACGATATCAAAATGAAATGAAATTAAAAACAAAAATAAATAATAAAAAAAAAAATTAAAATAAAAAAAATAAAATAAAATGTTAATAATATGGATACGGATACGGATACGGATACGGATAATTGCATTAAAAATTGCAGGAACAAAGAAAAAAATGCACAAAAAAAATTATGAACAGAAAGGAATCAATCTTTAACAGGATATGGGCATGAGGGGTGGTTTAATCATAAACTAATTGTAATAATAAAAAAAAAAAAAAAACAAAATAAAATACTATTATGAGGCATTTACTTTTGCCTCCCACCGTTAATTACTAGGCATATGCGTTTTTGTTTTACTACACGTTTTATGTATTTGGCTTTGGTTTTAAATCAATTAAATTTGTTTTAATTGACGTAAATATTTACATGCCTGCGTTTTTCACACTTTCTAAAGGTAATTGTTTAAATAAATACTCGCTTGGCTTAATTGCAACGCCATTTTTTTATTTTTTAAATCATTAAACATTTAAAGAGGCTATACAATCAATTCATTTAAAACACATGACGGTGGTGTAATGTTTAACATGTTTCATTACAAATCCTTGTAAATAAAAATTTTCAATTTGATTGTTGAATTTTAAAAATTATTAGGTTTCACACTCACCCAGGCATACACATACAAACACTTTACAAAGCCCTCTTATGGAGATCGGATAATTGAAGCAGTAATCAGTAATGGATTGAAGCTTTCAGATGCCACTTAAAGTAAAGTTAGGCTAATCCTTAGTTGGTTCCTGTCAGATCCCGTTTTAATACCAATATTACTTCTACCGCCATGTAATAATAGCTCCTGCTTAGAGTGAATGGTGAAGTAGTAAAATTTATTTAAAATTGCATGGGGAGTAGAGATTATTTCTTAAATTAAAATTCTTTTTTGTTTTTTTATATAAAATATGACGTTAAACATGGCATAGAAATTCTAACTGAAGAAATTTTTGAAAATCTACTGCAAAATATTGCTTTATCCTCAGTCCGTCAAGATGTCAATCAAGAAAATTGCACAATATTTGATCTTGAATACATATTTTATGTTTGTTTTTTTTTTTAATTTTATTCACTTTTGAAATCATAGAAACAGACAATCTCCATTAAAATCTTTCAAAATATTTCAATCCAAACAATTAAGGAAAATCAGGTCAAATAGTTGCATTTATTTGAAAAAATTTTAACGTTGTTGGCCGCTGTTTAAGATTCAAAATGTAAACAAAAGTAGACAAAAACTGTTCAATTTTTTTTTCATATTTCGGATTAGAGTCCCCAAGTATGAAGACTAGGAGGGTTTATTTTATGTTTGAATAATATTCCACAAAACCTCTCTTTGTGGAGGTGCTATGCTCCACAAGTAGTTGAAGGAAATAAAGAGACAAAGAGGAACTGAGCTGACACTATGGTGGGGCAAGTCATACGTACCCACTGTACAATTCAAGGATCACACTATGCGAATAAAACCGGTTTATTTTTGCCAATTGAGATAAGATACACACTTGACCTACTTAAAGCCTCTTTAATCATGGAATTTTTATTACTATACCCTATAAAATAGATGCAACCGTACACACTGCAAAATCTTTTAAATTTTCAGAATTTCAAATTTGCAAATTTTTTTTTTTTGTCTTTAAAAATATTCTCTTAAGAAACCATATGTGGTTTAAAGTATATTTTTAGACAAACAAATTAATAAATTAACACAGGATCATTATTTTAAAGTCCATTAATAACTCTTGTGTGTCATGTTTGAAAAAAAAAAACAAAAAAAAAACTTTCCCTCTTTTTCACTATTTGACAGGCAAGCCAAACAAAGTGCAAATTATTAACACACTTCTGCAGCTGAATACGCCTTAAAAATTCCCGTTTGTTTGCTTGTTTTTGTACTCCTTTTCTTAAGGAACACATACATACATATGTCAGTCAGTTAGTCAGTCAGTCATTTAATAAGTTTTTTTTTTGTTTTTTTTCCTGTTTTTTGTTCTTTGTTTCTTGTGTCTTCGTTTTACTTAAAATTGTCATCAATGTCTTCTTTGTAGTCTTCGTCATCATCTCGTTGTCAGAGTCAGTGTGTGTGTGTGTCTTTATGTTGATTTTCTAAACCAACATTTAGTAGATGAAGACAAAGCCAAAGAGGGAGGAAAAACCATACTGGAGTGTTTTTTCAGTCTCTGGATACGAGTATATGATGATGTATTTTGACATAAGATGACAAGATTATAAAACAAACATGACCTTTGATACGAGAGGATCTTTTACTATACCCACACACACGCATAGCAATTTACTCTCTATAAATAAAAGGAAATGAAAAGGGCAAAAAACAAAAACAAAAAAAAAGATGAAAAAATATAAACAAGGCCTGGTAAATATTAACAAAACATGAAAAAATAAACACTTTTTCCTGTTTTTCTTTCTTTATTTTTTTTTTTTTTTTTTTTTTTTTTTTTTTTTTTTTTTTTTTTTTTGTGAAAAAAAAATTGTTAAATTTACACATAAAACATGGGGCATTATGTCTTTATCGTCAAGTGTAATTATAGACACACTGGTGTGCATACTTGAGTTTAAATAAAGAACAACAACAACATGAACAAAAAAAAAAAAAAATAAAGAAAAATAATGAATAAAATAAAGAAGGCAAAAAAAAAAGGAATACGTTTTCCACGAAAAGGGAAAAAAAGAGCATAATTTATAAGTGTTTGGCAAGATTGACAAAATGAATTTTAAAAGCAACTCATTATTGCATGCCATACATATGTACACATGCATACATGCCCTCTCTGTCTCTGTGATAACAGCAATGAAACAAATATGCAGCATATATTTAAGCGCACAAAGCATACTGAATTGAAAAACAGCAACAGCATTACGTGTGTAACACAACAAGAATAAGAACTTCTTCACCCTCATAAAAATGCAAGTATAACTTGAGCATACATACGCTTGCTTACAAACACCTACACACACCGGCGCACACATACACAACGCTTACAAACAGTACGCTGTGTTATAACAGTTAACACTCCTTGACATTCATTATAATTTAAATGGCTAGAGGCCTATTTATAAATACACATACTTGTTCTCACTCTCTCTCTCTCTCTCTCTCTGTCTTTTCGCTCTTCAACACGTACGCACACACATGTCATTTTTCTCATAATTATTCCTACTTAAACATTTGTTGTTAAACAAGAAACAAAACAAAATTAAAAAAGAAAAAAAAAAGAAAAATTAAAAGAAAAAAGGAGAAGTAAAAACAAAATAAACGAGAGCAAAAATTTGTCATCTTTTAGAGGGTCAGAAAAGATAGATAGAGAAAGAGAAGGAGAGAGAGAGAGAGAGAGAGAGAGCGAGAGAAATGCTGCCAATAGTGTGGTAGAGAAAACTGTTGGCATTGGTGACTTAAGCAACTGTAGGTGACACTAAAAAGCAACTGTAAATGAAATAAAATTGTTTCACCGTCCTGAAGTCTATTTCAAGGCCCTTAAAGCAAAAACATAATATTGAGGCTCGCTTACTCTTCGGATTTAAATCATTGGAAGCCTAACGAAACAGCTATCAGAGCAAGCTAGGATCTAATGACACTATAAGCGAAATTGGTACGTTACTCTAGATGCAAATGAAATATATTGACGGCCTAGAGCCGATCAAATCAAACTAAAATTGATTAAGGAATGATGGCGCGCAACGGGTCACAATTGTAGGCTTTTGCACGAGTGAGCTTATGATTGACCTCCTTTTTCACTCTTAACTCTTGACATCCCTATTTCTGTTGTTTTTGTAATTATGCCTGCCATGAGGTTAGGTGTGAGAAGCTAGTTCGTAAACCTAACTGAAGAGTTGTAATGAAAACGGCTGCTACAAAGTTTCAAAGAGTTATGATAGGCTAACCTAATCGTCATTTTTTTGTTTCAATAACGCCTCTAACGAATTCGTTTAGGCTCGTATTTTAATATTTTTTTTTTCGTTTTTTTCGCTTAAAATTTTGCACTTGTAAAGTCTTCAAAGAATGAAAAATAAAAAAAAACCAAAAAACACTTTCCTCTTCATTGGTGTTGCTGTGCCTGCCGCCGTACCCTCTCATCGATTGTGATGTCAGTCATGTTTAACGACAACATGTGTTGTTTGCAGTTGATTTTTTATTCATTTACTTGTATTATTAAGGAATTTGTTGCTATTGTTGTTGTTGTTGTTGTTGTTGTTGTTGTATTTTTCACATTTCACATCTTTTGTTTTGTTTTGTTTGTTGATGCTGCTGCTTTTCATATTTATAAAATTGTGTTTTTCTTTTTCTTCTTTGTGTTGTTGTTGTTGTTGTTGTTGTTGTTGTTGCTTTAAATATACATTTTTCTTGCCACTGTTTTGCTTGCCATACGTGTGAAGTGTATTCATATGCATACGTACATACATATGTATGATGGCAACATCAACATCAACATCAACATCACCATCAACGGCAATAGCAATAGCAACGGCAACAGCAGTAGCAGCAGCAGCAGCAGTTAAAAAAGCACTCAATTAAAAGACATCAAGTGCGTCATGTTTAAAAACCCTCTTAAGAAAAAAAAAAAAAAAAGAGAGAGACTTCAAGTTGTGACTTAAGCAGATCAAGAGGAAAATTAACGACATAAAAAGGAAGCTTTTCGTTTATTTTCTTAAGTATTTTGTTTAATTTTTTCTTCTTTTTTTTCCCATAAAAAAAGAAATATTTTTGCATGCAGCATGCATGAATATGATGGTGTGTGTGGTGGAGTGTTATTTTAGGCCATAACTGCCATATGTGAGCACTTTTTTCTTATAATAATTATAGACTTTTGTTGTACTGTGTGCTGTTGTTGTTGTTGTTGGTTTTTGTTTTATTTGTTTTTAAATGCCAGCAATTTATTAATGAAGGAAATATAAGAGAGAGAGAGAGAGAGAGAGAAAAAACAAACTCGTTAATAATTCCTTTAATGAAATGGAAAAAACATTGTTGGTATGTGGGTTTTTCACTTGCTTTCGTTAAAAAAAAAAAAAAGAAAAATTAATTGGTTTTTATTAATTTATTAATAAACAATAATAAGAAACAGAGTTTAAAAAAAAATATCCAAGTTTTTTCTGTAAAGATATGGAAAAGCTTAAAAATTTGAAAAAAAAAATCATTGAAATGGCCTGCCAATTTGAGAAACTCCCTCTTAAACATTACAAAACACACAGAAAGCAATGACGCAGAACTAGACATCTTTAATGGGGCATACAGTGAGCCATCAGTGTAATGTCTTATGATCTCCTCACACAGATGTTGCGTTATGAATGTATTGGATTTAAAGCTCAGCTTAGACATCTTAAAAGAATGGCATTTCAACAGGCTTCTGGAAAAATGTTTGAGTGTAGATTAATTGCCATGAAAAAGCTTCTCAATTCTATCGTTCAGATTCGATATTACACTGTGCACCCCACATTTATAGGCAAGTAATGATGGCATGATCTGGATGTGTTCTCTTATTTCAAAAGCCTGCCTAGTGCTAATGCGTTTACTAAATTGCTTAATACAAGTCTTTAGTCAGGATTACGACCTAGCTTCTGACATCACCCATGTTGAATGCGAGCACTCACAGTTTGTAGACGACTACGAACGACTCCGACTTTGCCAGAAAACTGCTAAACTGGTGAAAGGCAGAAATCGTTGAAGAAATATTTTTTGTTTCATATTTCGTTAGGTTCGAGATTTCTGACCCAAGGATTGAACCGCGGTTCCACAACTAATAAATCAACATACTACCTGCTAGACTAATGCGAATCGTTTGTAAATGATCAGAAACTCACTTAAATTTTCTTTAATTCTTACAGGGTTTTGTTTGCTTTGCGGAAAATGTAATATTTGTTGTTGCTTTTTTTTTTGTGTTTTTAAAATAAATTAACTTTAAAAAAAAAATTCCCAAATGAGGTACTCTTTAACCCTTCAAAGAAAAGTTTTGTTTTCTTTTTCTCTTTCTGTTTTCTTTTTTTAATGAATTTTCTAAATATGGCTGACTTCCGTTTGATTTTTTTTTTCATTTTCTTTTTTATTTAATTTGTAACTTTTCTAATCAACTTTGGGGTTTATTTTCTCAATAATTTACTGATGATGCTGATGCTGATGCTGATGCTGATGCTGATGTTGCTTACTTTTTTTTTTTTTTTGCTTCTACGCTATCATCCCTGACTGATTGGTTACAAAGAAAACAAAAATAATAAAAAAAAATATTGAAGAACTTATTATTACTGTTACTGATAATAATAAAAAAATAATTTTTATTTTTCTTTTTTTATTTTTATTATTATTAAATCGTCTTTCATTCTCCTCTGTTTTCCGTTGCTCCTAGCATTTGTTTTGCGCTTACTAAAGTCTAAAGTCTTATTTATTTTCTTAAATATAGATTCATACCCTTAGCCTAGCTAACCTAGCTGGCATATGTGGCGTATGAGTGGTATTTATTTTTCATTTCCAATAAATATTTAATTTCTTCGTTTCATTTCTTACTCCCTCTCTCCCACTCTCTCTCTCTCTCTCTCTTTGCTTGCTTCCTTTTTAGAGAAGTTCCTTTACATCCTGTTTAGCTTAAGGGCTAAATAAGTAATTTTTTCTTCTTCTTCTTTTCAATTTTATAGAAAATTTCTCTGCTTTCTACGTTCTCTCTCTCTCTCTCTCTCTCTCTCTCTCTCTCTCTCTCCTGCTGACTTTTGCTTCGTTTTCTATATTAGAAATGCTGTTTCTTTTATTTTTTGTTGTTGTTGTTTTTGTTGTCCTTAGCCTAGAAATATTAAGACTTGTAAACAAACAAGAGTTTATTTTTTAACTGCCCTTTTGCTATACCATCCATCTCCTTACCCCATCCCTTAACCTACGCATTCTTTTCTAATAGCTTTAGGCTGCTGCTATTCATTGCAAGCGAGAGAGTCAGTCTATTTGTTGGGCCAAAGTTCTCATTTTTCCATTTTTTTTTTCGTATGATTTTATTACTGGTTACGTTGCTTTTATTGCTGCTCAATATAAATGCCATAAAAAAGTGTTTTTTATTATGATTTTTTTTTATTTCCACTCTTTTATCATGTTTTTTTTTTTCTTTTTTATTACTTCATTCATTCACTCATTCGCTCAATCATAACGCATCTTTTCGAAGAATATTTTTACGCCGGTTTTTTTTTTTGCTTCTGCTGCAGCATAAATGCTGAAGAAGTGTTTGAAAAAAAAAAAAAACGAACTCCACGTTTTTATGACTCTAAACATTGGACATTGACTTTATCTGTGTCCCTCTAACTGTGTCTGTCTGTTTTTGAATTGTCTATCTGACTTGTTATAGCCTGGCTCTCTACTTGACTCATAATAAAGTTATAATGCTTGTTTGTTCTGCTATAAATGGATAAATGTTGCTAAAACATCAACGCGTTTTATGGTAAGACAAACACACAAAAAAAAAAAGAAAAAAAAATACGAATAAAACCTTGAAATCATTTCAACATCTACAAGCAACAGTATTTCTGTCACACAATAATTGACTTGACTCTGTACGAGTACTGACAGAAGTTTAAATACCAATAACCAGCCACAGTGTTCAAAAAATTCGTTAAAAATGGTCTTTAGAAGTCTTCAAACAAAAATGAAACTGTTTTCACACTAAAATACGAACAGTATTGTTGGGTTTGTGAAAAATTTCCAGAGGAGCATGTTGCAAGTTCTGGATCTGTAGGCCGGCCTGCTCCATGAGTAATTGATTTCCCATTTTTGAAGTTATTTGGATGTGGAACTACTTCGGAAGAAACAAATTTTTGTTAATTGTGGAATTAAATTGTTTCGCCTTACTTTTGTATCGTACTGTATTAACTATAGAACGTTACAAACTACTACATCAGCATGTAGTAGACGTTAGGAATCTGTAAGGCCACCTACTCGGCATTGCAGACAGAAGATTAAGATGCATTCTGGCTCAACTGAAAAGCGTTTGCAGCAGAGGTCGGCAGTGAATCTTTTTTGTTTTTTGTTTTTGCTACTCATCAGCACTCATGAAATTTTGAATATATGTGAGTCAACAATATGGAAATTTAACTGTGGACTCTGATTCATTCGTACTCATTATAACGTTGATTTATAAATATCGCTTGCAATTACTATGCGTACAACGTTGACATCAAACTCAATGCCATTCGAAATATGTTTGATTCAGAAGCCTACTCTACTTACTTTGAAAATGATTCGAGTGACCCGCATTTACGACAAAAGAAAACAGACACATAAGCAAAAAGCACAGACCAGCAGGCAGAGCCAACACACAACCTACTAGTGAGTAATTTAACGTTCGTACGCGATTCGTCCTTAATTTGTGATTCTTGTTTATGTTGGGTCATGGAGAGTCGAAATCTACAACATCATACATGTTGTTACGTATGAGTATGATGACAACTTCAAACTTTGAATATGAGTAGAGGTTCGTTTCATGATATTAAAATAAGTATGAAAGCGTATAAGTATCAGAAATTGTGAGTATGATTCGATTCTACTCATCTTTTTCAATTGTTGATCTCTGGTTTGCAGCTTTATCTTCCACTTCACAGCGAGTGGTAGTACCTAGAAAACAGAAGAAGTACCCCTCCAGCCAGCAACAGTTTTAGCTCATTGGAAAAAATTTTTTCCTTCTGGTTGTCTTGCATTATTACGAAGAGGAAGGGTTTGTATTTTATGCCTACTGTTTAGTTTTCTTAGCAACTGCCGCTCTTTAATAGACAGAAGCGCACCATCTGCCGCTCACTAGGAGTACAGACGCCGATAGATTTCGCTTTGCGGACGTACAAGCCCAAAGGACTATAATGGCCGGTTGTTTAGTGTTTAGTAGACGCTTCAACTACATAGGAAAATAGTAACTAATAGGTAGTAGGGGCAGTATTGAGCTGCGTATTGTGGTATTACGCAGTCGATTAGCTTTTAAGCATCTTTGCACTTGAGACCTCCTGCTCTTTTAAAGTTTTTTTTTTTCTTTTTTTCATCATTTTGCGTTACACTGTGCAAGTTGCATTTGCTGTTTCTATTACTTTTTAAATCATGTTCTGTTACTTTTGTACCAGCATAATTGTTGTTGTTGTTGTTGTTGTGTCGTAATTTGTTAGTAAACTTTTGCATTCGAAACTGTATTTTGTCAATAATCATCAGGACAACAACCAACTACAACAATAATAGAGGCAGGAGAAGAAATTACCAACCACAACCCACTATAATGCGAACATTAGTTTTGTTTTATATTAAGAGCGAGTATTAAAACAAATGTTGGCAAACGAAAAGAAAAGAAAATTGTAATAAAATTTAATGCAACAACAACAACAAAAGACAAAAACATATTGAAAGAAATAAAGCGAAAACTAGAAAGTAATCAAAGAAAACAGAATTTTCTTCTTGTATAGCCTGCAGTTAAGCGGAGTTGGATGGAGTTGGTTACGAAAAGTAATGGAAAATCGTTTTTCATTTCTTTATTATGTTTTGTTGTAGTTATTCCTGTAGTTGTTGTATTGCAATTTAATTTATTTTTTTGCAATTTATTTTTCTTTTCTTTTCATTTTGAATGTTTGATGCTGCTAAACAGTTTAACATGTTGCCTGCTTTTCTTTGCCTCTTTCTCTCTCTCTCTATGGAAAGGAAAATCTTCAAAGAAAATAAGAAAAAAACAGTTGGAAAATTGCAACAGCATAGCCAATATATGCGTGTTTTACTTAAAAATGAAAAGAAAACAAGAAAAAGAAAACCCAACGATTTTTCTCGGGCATTTTGAAAATTTTCTTGTAATATTATTGCATACACAATAAAACAATAAAACAATAAAGCAATAAAACAAATATTAAATATTGTAAATGGAAAATAAATCAGAAATTTTCCCTTTCATATTATCGTTGTTATTGCCTCAAGTTATGGTCATAAATATTTTCATTTGAAATCATCAAGAATTTTCTCTGGCTATTTGGTTTTTTATAAAGACCAACCATATAGCATAAGCATAAAAGTAAAGAAAAGAAATGTTTTTTCTAAGAAATTTTTATTAAATTAATTTATTTTTGTTGTTTTATGAGTATTTTTGTTGTATTTAGTTTTGTTTTGTTTTCTAATTGAAGTTTTTCTACAACAACAACTATAAATGTGAATTAATTTTTTTAATTTTCTTTTATTTTTCAGGTAAGGCAATCAATAGGAACAAACCAAACAAAAATTATTACATACTTTAAGGGGTAAGCCACTTTACAAAAATTGATTAAATTGCAAAGTTTTAGACGCGTAGAGATAGTCTTTTATTTTAATTCGCTACTGTCTTATGGTCGATGAAACCAATTGACTTTAATGCATACATAATGGCGGCAACAATTATTATTGCATACTTTTTTGCGTTATTATTGTATTATTGGTTATAAATGAATACTGCGACCTTTATGATGAACTCGAAGTAAATCCGTTTCAATTAATTAATTAAAGTATTGGATGTTAAGCAAGTGCAAATCAGATTAGTTTTCACTTAAATTTGCAAGCTCAATCGGCGGTTGTGTGGTCCATTGTAATGCCATGAAAGCCTTAAGTACATTTCATGCTTATCACTTCAGGACCAATCAATACTCCTGAAATATCCTATCGAATTCCAGTGACACATTTCATCGGCATTCCTTACCTTAACCTTAGAGCCTGAAATTCACACAGAAAACTCCGATTACATGGGCTAAGCGAGCTTTAGTCCTTTCCCTGAAAGGTGAGAGCATTCGGAATATTCTGTATTCCGTTTGCTCTACGCGGAATTCCTTAATTTGCAAGATCTACGTAGCTCTGGAGGAAGCTAAACAGTTTTTCTGTCGAAACTGACCAGATTTGTCAGTGCAGTACCTTTAGACAATCCTGGATGAATACGATAACCTTTCCATGACACCGATTCTTACTCATACTGAGAACTCCTACGGCAACTATAATGTAGCTGCTCAACATGTTCTGGTATAGCTTCAACCATGCCGTGCCCAGTAATCATCTGAGTTCCCCCATTCTCAATGCTTATTCATGTACTAATTTCGGCGATTCAACTGAAGGGCGATGTACTATGTCTCTTGGCACAAGAAGTACATTAAGAACATCCATAGCATTAGTGCAGATTAAAAATTCTCGCTTTTTTTCGAAAAACTAAAAATTTATAACATATTTTACCACTCCAATAACCGAATGCGCATAGCAAGTGCTAGTGCCGGTGGCACTAAAACGGCCAGAGATAATATGCGAGCATATAAATTATTCTGCACTAAAATTATATGCAAGCAATTATTTTCTCTCTCTCTCTATATATCTTTTTCTTTTTACGCTCACATACACCAATGACAAGTAAAATGCAAAACGAATACAAAAATATAACGGCATATATTAAGGCGTCTAGCTGGCGAGCCTATATGACGTCGTTAGTTTCCTTTTAGAACGGCAAACATACACAGGCAATTAGAAAAAAAAATGGAATAAAAGATAAAAACATACAGAGAAAGAGAAGAAAAGAGAAATGCAAGCAAACACAAGGTATAAAAAAAATTATCCTTAAATAAAAAACCCCCCCCCCCATTTAAATAAAAGTAAAGTATACTTTTAGGCGTCACCTGTAAATGTGACCACCAATACTGTAGAAAAATAAAGAGAAATAAAAAACAATTTCAAGTACGCAAAGCTAACTGCCAATGGGTGTGTGTGTGAGAGAGAGAGAGAGAGAGAGCGAAAGGACGAAGAGACAGAAAGAGTGTGAGAGAGAAAATTGAATGGGTGTACATACAATACTCGTATAATCATCATGTCAAACTTTAACTTGAACTCTCGGGGTTTTATACTCCACATTATTACCATTTTTGTTGTTGTTGTTGTTCTTGTTATTCTTGCAGTTTTGTTATAGTAACTGTTGGTTGCTAACTGGACTGTTTTCAATTTCTTTTTTTCTTTCTTTCTTTATTTTGTTTAATTTTGTGGTTTTTTGCATATTTAAAGGGTTATTCTTTTTTGCTTTTGCCTTGTTTTTGCCTTGTTTTTGTAGTGAAGTTTGTATTTAAAAAAAGTGAAATTATTATTTCCTTTTTTTTTTATTGTATTTGTTGTTGTTTTAGTAGCAGCTGTAACAATTTCCTTTATTATTTTTCATTGTTTTAAATGTTTTTGTGTTGTATTGCTATTTAGCCGGAAACTTTATGTAGCCATAATTGTTGTTGATTTTCGTTGTATACTTTAAGGCATTTTCATATATTATAACACTGTATACATTTAAATTCTAACCTTAGGTGCTGATTTATTAGCAATGACAAGTGTTTTTGATTAAAAAAAGAAAAAGAATTTTTGGACTGCCATAATGGGACAGCAAGGGTGCGTTATATGTAGGCAGAGTGGAATCAAATATAGGAAATGGGGTAAGGATTAGGTAAAACTAGGAATTATTTCTTGTTTTAGTCTAATGATTTTTTTTGGTATAGAATTGAATTCTTTGATGCCTTAGAACAAGTAAAACTCTTAATTTTAAAGTTTCTTTCTCTTCTGGTTAAGGGTTCCACATAATTTTCAAAAAATCGATTTTTTTTCACGGTTTTAGTTACTTTAGAGATATAAAACTAAGGTAGAAATCTCGTTCTTCCTCAAAAGATACGAAAAGAAGGAGAAAACCCGCAAAATATTACAATGCGTCCAAGTGCACGTTCGACCTGTCGCACGCTATTGCCAGTGCCATATTTGATAAGAGTTCCTTAAGATCTTCTTCTTCAAACACTCCTACCTACTCAAATCGTGCTCGCCAGTTTTTATAATGTATCTCTTCAAACTGTTCTTTCCTTTTATCTCAATAATCATTTCCGGTTACATACTGTCTTAAAAAAAATACCCTAAAATCCCGTTTATTGAAAAGCAAATCTCTATCATCCATCAACTGTCAGCCATTAAACAAGTTTTCAATTGTTTCCGGCTCTAAGAACCGCCTACAAATGATTGCCAAATTACGCTGTATTTATTTTTAATTAATACACCATAATCAATTTTGTTGCTCTTGTGTAACGAGTAAATTATAGGTCCTTTGACTTGTTTTGTTGTTTAATTTTCACATGAAATTTACTTTTGCTTTCCGCCTAAAGAGCAAAGAGAGAAAAAAACACAAGCATTTCATCCTTTTAATTAATTTGACTTTTAATAACAGACCCTGTAGCAACTTAAACACGCAATATACAATTAATGTTAAATGGCTCTCTTCACACTCTCTCTTGCTCCCTATCCCACTCTTACTTTTTTTTCTCCCTCTTTAAGTTGTACCATCAACGAAAGAGAAATATTAATTGTTAAGAGAGGTTGCTTTAAAAGCGGCCATTAATATTTTAAAGACCCACACCTCTGTCAGCCCAAAATTATGCTATAATTTTGCGGTCATTGTTTTAACACAAATACAATTTACCTAACGAACTAACTGCCAGTCTCCCAGCCTGTCTGTCTGCGTAACACAAAAAAAAAATAACTCTTCAATAATTATAGTGTTAAAATGTAATCAACAGCAATGCAAAGAGAGAGAGCGATAGAGAGAGAGTAAAGGAGTAGGAATTTAGAGTCGTTATAATAAATTATGGCGTGTTTTTGAGTGCAGATATTTTTGTGTGTGATTTGCATACCATTAGGCGCTTGATGGCTGGTTTTTTTTTTATTTTTAACAAATTTTAACAAAATATTTCCGCATGCATTTATTTTAATGATAATTTTTTTTCTCTATTTCGCGTAATAAATCAGCTTTGAAAACTAATTTTGTGTACATGAAATTTAGAAATTTATTTATATTGAGGGATTGACTACATACAAGTATAACTATAATGGTAAAGCCTAAAACTATGCAATAAATTTGTTAGTTAAATTGCTTTTTAGATATGTACAGACAATTTCTTTTTGTGTAAATTTAATGGTTTGTCATAAATATTTAGAAATTGTTACTGACTGTGTTTTTATTCCAACAAAAAAACAAATGATAAACGGAAAATAAATTTTTATCAAATCCTATATAAAGGCCTTTTCAGATAGAGATAGAGAGAGAGACAGAGAGAGAAGAAGAAGAAGAAGAAAATCTAATCATTTAAAATTTAACTTAATCATGTTACCAGTTGTTGTGTTGTGTTGCAGTATAAAAGCCTATGAACGAGAACCTCTCTTGGGCTAGAGTTTTTGCCGTTTTTTTTTGTTTTTATTTTTTTTTTTTTGGAAATGCCATGCCTGGCTGTTTTCCAAAAGGGTTTTCAGTTCCGTAGACAGTTCGTTGACAACAACTGCTTTGGCTTTCATTAAAAATTTGCTTTAGTCCCTAAACGAAAAATATGGCAAAGAGTTCAACGGAAAAAAGAAATCGTTTTATTTTATTTTTCATAAATAAATAAACACATTTTCATTTGCAGTTCAAATGTCTTTGACTCGTAGTTTTATTTCATTTTTATTTATTTTATTTATAGTGATGGCTGTTCTTTTCTGCTGTTTCTATTTTTATTTTTTTTATTTTATTTTTTTGTTTTCTCTGCTTTCCTGCTTGAATTTTTATTATTTTTTCTGGCCAGCTAAAAAGTATGCCACATTTTGTTTTTGATATGCTTGCCAAAAAATATATGCTACACAATATTTTTTGTTTGGTTTTTTTTTCTATTTTTTTTTATTTTTATGTAAACCATACCATAAAATACAACAAATAAATACAACAAATAAATAAATAAATAAATTTATTTTGATGTAAATTGCGTTTTTCCCAAATTGTAAATTGCAATTGCCAAAGCCATAGATAAAATCCGCTATAAAGACTACAAAATAAAAGCACAAAAAAAAAAATGGAAAAAAAAGAACGAAAAAAATCCTTGAAATATTAAATTGCTTTGGACCAGTAAAGTGAATGGTTTTAAATAAAGCCAGGATTAACAATTCTCCATTAAAAGCGTTAGTCGTAGGATCATCAGCTGCAACAGACAGCAGCCGGCTATGAAAAGTAACATAGAAAATGGTGACTTATGTTCTCAATCATTGAATTATTGTTGGGCTTTTGCAATAAAGTTTCCAAATGCTATGTCTACCACATTTGTATCCAGTACCAATAGATTTTCACCTAGTGAAGTATCATGCCCAATACTGAGGATGCGGATCGGGCGGATTCAGTTGTAAATGAAATCTTCCTGGCCATTTTTAACAAGGTTTCTTTCTCCCTATGGTTTATGAACACATGTAGTCCTATGCGGTGCGTGTAGTTTCTTTTCCTATTGGTGTTTTATATATTACAACTGAGCTCCTCTTGCTTAACCCAAATATGCATTTAACCTGTCAGTTCTACTTTATTTGTATATAGTTTTAGAACTTTAACATCTTACGAAAATAACCCATGAGTTCGTTGCTGTAGAACCACCACCAGTAGCATTTTGCTTCCCTGTTTCTAGCTTAAAAGATCAGCTTTTTTCTCTTCATAATATTGGCTCTAAATGCATCCCATATTGTGCTCTGTTCTATGGAATATCAAACTCCATGCAGAAACAATAAATGTGTATTGCAATGTTCTACATACTGTTCGATTATGTTGCAGAGAGTGTTAATCGTATGCTAACCTAATTCTGAAATGCCTGAAAATCTATCTGTATTCTCCGCTAAGTCTACTCCGCAAGTACTAATCTAGGCTTAACACTAGAAACCACTCGGTCAAAACTTTAAAGGCTTTATGATATCTAAGACCTTCCTATGTAAAATTTCTTTTAATATCGATAACATAACGGCCTTTGCTGCAGTACTAAACTGTAGTTTAAATTTTTAGTACTAATTCCAGTTCATATCTTATATCCTATAATATACTTTAGGGGGAATAAAAGAATAGCCTCAGAAACTTATGATTTAAACTGAAAAACTGAAACCAAAAGTAAGCAATTTTGTTTTTTTTTTTTTCTTGCTTTTCAAAAACGTTAAACAAAATAAGTATGATTGCTCTGTACACTGACACGCAATATTACGTTGCCCATCCCCTAAAAGTATGCACGTGATGTGCCACAACAAATGACGCCTGGCTACATGTATGTGATTCATACACAACTTTTTTGTTTTTGTTTTTGTTGTTTTTTTACAACAATAAGTCAACAGTTAACAAAACAGCTGCAGTATTTCAAAAGAAATACAACAAAAAAAAAACAACAACACCAGCAAACACAAAAACCACATGATATAAAAAAAGGAAAAAAAAAACAGAAAATGAATCAAAAAAATGCTTAAAGTATAGCAAATACAAAGACTTAAAGTTCATTGTCTTCTCTCTGGCCACAAAGTACAATGAAAGGTTGGTTCGTTGATTGCGGCACAGTGGAAGAATTTTGCATAAAATTATCAGCGAAAAGAAGAAGGTTTGTTTTACAATTATTAACCATACTTTAAAGCAACGAAATTGCAACACGGATAGTTAACGAACTAGAGGTTTAATATTAAGGAATCAAAGGACTCACTTAAAAGTAAAATTTCATGACAAAAATTCATAAAAATTTCAAATCTATTGTAAGAGAGATCTAGACTAGAGGTATTATTTATATCTGGAATAGTAGTTGCTTTTACGGCAGAAGAGTTAAATGAACGGTCTGTTCGCCCTCCTCTAACATAAAAATGCTGGATTTTTTACCCACACAAAATTTAATATATTTCATGAAATGCCCCACTGTGCTTGGAAGCACAAAAACAAGACTGGTATTAAAATCAAAACAAAAAGTAGAAGAAAAAGGCACAAAAAATAATTTGTAAGGAAAAAGTAAAATTTCTAAAACACCAACATACATACACATACGCACAAAAACTGTTCATTTTCTTTGTTTAGCCTAAAAGTATACCACATTATTTTTTGTAGGAAGCAAATATAAGCTTAGCATTTCTTCTATGTAAAGCAAGACAACAAAGAACCAAAAAAAAAAGAAAGTAGAAAAAAAATTTGAAATATATTCCATATTTTTGTTGTGCTTGTTGTTATTTTTGCTTTTTCCTGCATTTCTTGTTAAGTTAACGCCTACATGCATGCTATGCAAACATATCTGCCATATGTTTGCAGCAGAAATTATCTTTTGTCTGCCATCAACAACAGACGACAGTGTGAGTAAGAACCTTTACCACAATTCATGACAATAACAACAACAACGAAAAAAAAAGTAAAAACAACAGGAACAACAGCTGCAAATAACCTGTTAATATATGCATTTCTACTCTTACTCTCTTGACAACAACAACAACAACAACAAAACATTACAAAAAAGACTGCAATATATGCTTTAAATTTCTGCTTCTTATTTTTCTTGTGCTTAACGTATGCTTATGAACATGCCTTCACCACCACCAAACATTATTTACAAACATACATATTTCGTATAGAATATAGTGCACAGCATAGACTAAGGGGGGGTCATTTAGATAAAGAGTAAAAGAGAGGTAGAAATGGAATGGTCAGTCTCTATGGTAATATTTGTAGTGTGTGTGTGTGTGTGTGTGTGTGTCTATAAAATGTATATGATTTTAAACAATAACATCAGCTTCAACATTTAGAAAACATGTTTTGCTTGTCATAATCATGTTTGCATAGTTTTAGGCACAGGAAGCTGTAGTTACAATAACAACGACAACAACAGTGACATTTAAATACAGACTCTATACACATAATTGGCCAAGATGAATTATATTGTGTTAGCTTAAGTCCTAACGAGACAAAAAAAAAACAACCAAAAAAGAAAAACCAAAAACCTTAAGTTGCGTTAACAAGAGATAAGCAAAATTGTTTAAACAAAATGTCTGTAAAAATTATTAAGTTTACTTTAAGGAGTTCATATATGTATGTATGTATGTAGAGAGCAAACACCTTTAAACTTTCAGGTAAATATTTATGGAAATAAAAGCATATTTTCAAAGGCCAAAGCAAATATTTTTATAAAGATAAGAAAATTAAATCGTACTATCATATGCACTCATGGTATTTCGCATAAAAAAATATGTTAAGAATTTTAAAGCCGCCTTTTTGGGGTATTACCAGTTAGATTATTTTTAAATTTAATATTTAAAGCATATTTTGGATTCTACAGTTTAGGGATATAATTTTTATACAAATAAGTTAAAGCATATTTTTAGGGACACACTTGAAAATTCTGATAAGAGGAATTTCTTGGCTTAACTATAATTTCCTTAATGCTTTATCTATGTTCCTAATTTTAAAACCTTGAAATGCATGGGTACATGCCATCTTCAATGTGTTGATTGCTTTGAATAAAATTCGTTGGCATTTTTTTTTTTTTTTTTTTTTTTTTTAAATTGAAATATATTGGATAATAATTATGAAACTTAATATTCTTTCAATTAAGAAATATTGTTTTGAAATACTGTTTGGAATTTATTCTTGCCAAACTTCAGTTTGTATTTTAAACCATGATACGATATGATACATTTTGGTATGCATTGCCATGCCATATACAAGGAGTGTCTTAATGATGGGCTGGTCATACGGCAAATACACACTCCCTTAGAAATAAATTTCGTAAAAAAAAAACAAACAAAAAAGAAAAATATTTTTTTGAATATTTTAAATTGTCAGTTTTTTTTCCTTTTTTTTTTCTTTTTTTTATGCTAAAATTTTTATTTTTAATTGTTTCTGTCATAAGCACTGGCCAACAATTTAAAACTGTATGGAGAAGATGTTGCCTAAATTATGGCTGACACTTGGAATTTATTTTATTTGGAATTCAACTGAAATCAATGATTATTTTAATGTTTTTTTTTTTTTTAAATGACATTTATGAACAACATTTACTGCTCATAAGTTTCAAAGAAAAAAAAATTTTTTTTTTTATTTTTTTAAGTGAAAGTGAAAAGACGCTTATTTTAATAATAATTTCAAGATCATATTTTAAGCAATGTATTGTGAAATTTCTTATTCATGTTTACCTATGTACACATTATTGTCATGAGTTTTCTGTTGATCAGTGTAATTATTAATTATTATCATAAATAAACAAATTTCGTTTTCATTTGGATTTCGAAATCATAAACAAGTTATTCAAATGACTAGTGAGTAGCTTCTTCTGCCACCCAATTTGTCTTTTTTTTTTTTTTTTTTTTTTTTTTTTTTGGTTTGGTGTTTGAAAATAATTTAAAAATTATGTCACCTCTAGAAGGAGGGAGCGAGAGAATCTTATCGAAATACTTGCCTTGCTTTGTGAATATGTTTTATTCATAAAAATAAAACGAAATACAAGATTTAAATAAATAAAACAAACAAACAAACAAACAAAAAAAAAAAACAAAATTGAAACCGAGAAGTATTTTATAAAAAATCACGCAATTGTTTAAAAAAAAAAACTGGAATTCGAATTTCAAATCGTACATCTTTGAACGTTTTTTTTTTTTTTTCAAAAGAACCGGTTAATTGAATGAATGAATTCATAGAAAACACAATGTTAACCTCCGTTTAATTATTCTTTAAATACAAGAAAGAAAGAAAAAAAAAACAATGAAAAAAAAACTCGAATATTTAAATGGCTTAACGCGGTTACACACACCACTGGCATAATTAAGAAAATACAAGAATTTGTTTAAACAAAATATGTTCGAGCCACAAACTTTTAAAATTTGATATGAAAATGTGGATTAACTTTAGGTAATCAGAAACAATAAATCCTTGAGTCTTAGCCTTTTGTTAACTCTAAACATACTTGGTAAGATCTTTAATAAGGGGCCTTATAACGCCCGTCTCTCCCCTACATATATGCGTGCTTTAAGAAAGAAGAAAACCAGCAGAACATTTTTTAACTGATTCCCAGAATCAAGTATATTTCCGCGTATGTTTGTTTAGCTTCGTTTTTTTTTTTTTAATCAGAGAAACAAAGAACGCTACAATGAAACAACAGCCCAAGTCATAATAAAATACCATTTCAACAGCCATCTCACTCATATTGGCACGTGTATGTATGTAGGTATGTATGCTACACTCAATGTTATTATTGACGTATCACTCGCTTATACTCACACATATGGCACATATTCACTCATAACAAAAGTAAATTGAATTAAAGTGTGAAAAACAAGAAAAAGAAAATTGATTTCTTTTTAATGGTTGTGATGAAAACCATAAAAAAATCATTTTCATATTCTCACTGACCGCTGCTACAGCCCCCTCTACTCTCGTTTTTCACTCGGATTTCTCTGGAAGCAAGGGAACAACATTGGAAATTCTACTCCAATTTAAAAGCCATGAGTTTTCTTAGTCAGTGTCACGTTATATAAATCGATTAATTGAAAATTAGAAGCATTACCAGGGTTAAACTGATTTAGTCCAATAAAGGAAGCCGCCGTAGTCTAGTAGGTGGCAGATTTCGGCAATGAATCGTTTTTTTCGCAATTCATAAGCTCTCATGAAATTTTGAATATAAGTGAGTCAACAATATTGAAATTTATCTACGTACTCTGATTCATTTGTACTCACTACAGCGTTGATTTATAAGTTCAGGTTGCAATGAGTATGCGTACAACGTTGACATCAAACTCATACCATTTGAAATATGTTTGATTCCTACCATATAAGCCAACTTATTTAGATTCATAACTTTACAGTCCTTAGTTATTGTTGCATTTACAACAAAAATGATAACAGACACATAAGCAAAAAGCACAGAGCAGCAGGCAGAGCCAACACACAACCTTCTAGTGAGTATTTAAGTGTTCGTACGCAATTCATACTCATTTTGTGATTCTTGTTTATGTCGATTCGAAATCAACAACATCATACGTGTTGTTAAGTATGAATATGGTGAGTACTTCAAACTGTGAATATGGGTAGAGGTTCGTTTCATGATATTAAAATAAGTGTGAGTGCGTATAA
This sequence comes from Sarcophaga bullata, assembly GCA_005959815.1. Taxonomy (NCBI): domain Eukaryota; kingdom Metazoa; phylum Arthropoda; class Insecta; order Diptera; family Sarcophagidae; genus Sarcophaga; species Sarcophaga bullata. The sequence goes on from QOCX01000002.1 coordinate 2,154,499, forward strand.
GAATCAGAAATTATGAGTATGATTCGATTTTACTCAACTTTTTGAATACTCATTGATCAGCTCTGATTGGAAATGTACTGACTTATTAGAAGAGAGCCCGTGGTTCAACCCCTGGCTCAGGTAGCTTAAACATAACAAAATATGAAAAGAAAACATTTCTTTCGGCGGCCTACTCTCTGCAGTATTCTGGCAAAAACTCGGAAAATTCAAGAATGGTGCTACTAAAAGTGTGGGAGGCCATTTTTTCTTCTATTCAAAAATAAACAATTATCCTCTGACATATATAGAGTATATTTAGGCATCTATTCTATACATTGCATTCGGTGATTTCAAAATTCCTAAAGAAGAAGCGTACTTTACATAGGAAGAATTATTCTTTGTAAGTGCAGTTCTTAGAGACGTTGTATTGATCATAGGGAGCCCATTATACAGCAAGTCTAATCCATCAGAACGATTGTTTATTTTCTTTTTTAAAGTACAGTTTTTTTTGTGGTTTTTGATTGGAGGCCTATTTTTGAATGTGCATACTTTGCCATTTAAAAAGTTTTGAAATATTTTTTGTAAAAATCAAATTGAATCTTAAATTTGTCGTGGTAATTTTACACATGGTTTTATGAAGTTAATTCTTCAAAATGTGTACGTGAATTTTGACATTATGACATATGACGTCATAACCATATTTGCCTAAAAAAGATGAAAAAATTCGTTGGCTTTGAAAATGTTTCATAAAAGCTTAACTTTATTGTTTTAAGCTTAAGAAATACTTACTGACTTATGGTCTTGATGACAGGCTCACCGTTTTTGTTTTTTTTAGTTGGCAGTTAGTCTATCATGTTCGTTCGTTAATCTCACAAAAGCGAGTTTGTTGTTTGTACCAATAATATCTGTTGACTTTATATTTTTAAGAGAATTATCATGAAAGCATACAAAAAAAATATTTTTTCTTCTGTCTTATTATTTGAGTTTGTTGTTCGTATATTATTTTAGTTTTTTGTTTCTTTTACTCTGTTTGTTGTGTTTGTATCTCTCAAATATTAATTCCATTAAATTCTTTATTTAAACGTCTCTCAAGCTAAACAAATTGGCAGTTTTTTTTTTCATAATTCTTGCTAATTTTTTTCCACACTTTTTCGACATTTTTTTTTTTTTTTTTTTTTTTTTTTTTTTTTTTTTTTTTTTGTTTGCAAATCAAATATGTTTGAATAAAAACCGAAAAAAAAAATAATTAAAATGGAAATAGAAATAGAGAAAAAAAATCTATGTTTGAAATAAAAAAGAAAATTTTTTTTATCATACGTTTAGCAACAACGCCAATTAAAAGCACGCAACAGCCATTTTTTAATTCATTTAAAAACCATTTAAAAAAAGTATTCACAGGTAAAAATATCTTTCTATGGTTTTTTTAACTATTTATAGAATTTTTTATTTATAATTTTTGTTTTGGTTTTTGTTGTTGTTGTTGTTGTTGTTGTTTGTTTGTTTCATTTTTTGGAATTTATAACATTTTGACTTTTAATAATCATTTGTCATAATCATACAATAAATAATTCGTTTAAAGTTTTGCTTCTCTTTTTCTTATTCATAAATTTGTTTTGTTTTTTGATTTTATATATATTTATGCAAATAATTAACAATTTAAGTTTTTATAATAATTAACATAAAAAAACTTTTTTCTAAAAATTTTAATTAAAATTTATTTATTGTTGCCACGAGCTATTTTGCTTTGATTATTTTTGTACAAAAAAAAAAAAAAAAATTAAAATGTTATTAATTAATTTGTAATTTATACTATCAATGAAATTATAAACAAACAGTGAAAACTACTAATTTACTTCTAAACATAGTGTTCAGCTTTTAATTACACGGGCTTGGCTTGTAAGAACTTCAACACGTTCAGAAAATAAGCGTACAACAACAAAAATTTCCTTTTTCTAAGTTTTGTGCTAAGGGCCTAAATTTCTTTCGAAGTTGAACTTGCCATATTAACTAAACGTCTTCTGTTCTGTATACAGTTCTCTAGTGCACTCTAATCAATGCCAATCCTGTACATATGTGTCATTCGGTTGCGTGTAAACAATTCACTGTCAACTGCTGCATTTTATGTCAGTCGAAATGATTTTTTGTATCATTCTTTACCAGGGCATATGGTTAGACGTCGAAATACAAACAGAAAATTCACAGTATTATACGTCGACCACTTTTTTGATATAAGTTTGTCGATTCTGATTTGTCTATGCAACCTTAATCAAAAGAAAATCTGTTGCCAAAGTAACTGATTTTAATATGTTGCTACGGCTTGTTGTTGGTTATGTTTATAAACATTTGGATTTACATTCTAGAATACTACAAAGTATTACTGAGTGTTTATAGATAATGTCTCCAAAGTTTTGCTGGGTTTTTACATAAAATTTTTTCTTTATGGACTTTAGCAGTGTTTAATCGCATAAAGTGCCTTTTTTTCATGGGTTTATAGGCATAAATTCTCCATTGGAATGATAATGTTGTTGCTAAGTAAAATGTTTATCAATATGTTGAAAAGTTTTCTGCTAATCTTTTGTATTTTCTTGTTTTTTTCCTTTGAAATTGTTATTCCTTTCTTTTTATTTCATTCCAACGGAAAATTGGTTAATTACGAAATTCTTTAGATATTGCAATACTTAAAATGTTGCTAATATTTACTGCGAACGAAATGTTGCCGAAATTCCTTCAAATATCGTGAAGTCTTTATAAACATTGTACTTGAAAATCATTTGCTTTAAAAAGTTTTTTTTTTTTTTTTGTAAAGGGTTTGCTGAAAATGTTGCTAGACATTTTCTAAGATGCTGGTAGAACTTTCTGTCAACAAAACATGTTGCTGCATGAAAATATGTACAACATGTTGCCAAGGTTTTAAAAATTAATCCAATTGTTGTTATGACATTTAAAAAAAAATTTTGCTCATAATTATTAAACTGAAAAGCATTGCTAATTGTTTATAAACAATTTTTTGTTTTTATTATCATGCTTCTCATGAATTTACAAACATAAAATGCCTTAATACTGTAGCTATAGACCTATTGTTGTATAATATTCGGTACTGGGTACTGGGAATAAATAAACATGTGTATTTATAGATAATTAAACTTTTGTTTTATTGTTATTTTTTTTTTTCTTTATTTTTATTGCTATTATTATTGTTATTGTTGTTGTTGTTGTTGTTGCTAGGCACCAGACTTAATCATCATACAGTCATGCACATGTTTATATACAACATATTAATATTTACTGTTATTTTTAATTCCTTTTTTTTTTTTTTGTTCAATACAAAAATAAATTATGCTTGTGTTTATTGTTTATTTTTTATTATTATTTTTTTCTTTGCTTTCTTTTCGTTTTTTTTTTTTTTGTAGTGAAAAAAAGAAAATTATTAAAAAAATATAAAAAAAAACTATCTCTGGTTCGCAATTAAAACAAAAAAGAAGAATATTTGTTGTATTTTTTTTTATATAAATTAGCGATAATTGTTATATTTATAGTCTCGTATGTATGTATAATGGAAGTATAATATGTTGGCACTGACTGCTTTTCATAAACAGCTGTGCTATAGAGAAATCGAGCTGATTAATATTTTTTTTTTTCTCTCATATTTTTTTAGTTTTCCACAGTAATGATTTTTTTTTTTGTTATAAACATACTGTATTTATTTACTTTATTGTATATACATATGTATGTACACATACTTTTATAAGCTGAACTAAAATTTTTATAAACGAGTATTGTGCAGTCATTTTAAAAAAATTTTAATTTTTTTTTTTATTTTAATTTTAATCTCAGTTTGCAAATTGTTAGACAGTTGCCATTGTTGTTGACGTTGTTGCCAGTTTAATAACAACAGAAACAAAACAAAAAAAAAAGAGAATAAAAACTGATTTTTATTTTTCAATTAAAAATCGTGATTCATTCACTTGAAATTTAAACTGCTTGTTGTAGGCAGTGAATGAATATTGCCTGGGAAACGTTTTTTTTTTGTCTTCTTTCTTCTTCTCTTTGTTTTTAATTTATGCATACTCAAGATTTAAAAAAAAATACAGACACACACACAAACACCCAGGCACAAGAACAATATAAAAAAATTCTTTATAATATTAATTAAAATACAAAGAATATACCATAAATTGAAATTGAAAATAAAACAGGTGGTGTTTTGTTTGTTGGAATTTAAAAAATGCTGTAAAATTAATTGCTTTAAATGACATTATTAGACCTGATAACCCCATAGACATTTTAGTGTTTAATATATTTTCTTAAATGTGTTCAATCGGGAACCAGCCCTCATTAGATAAGATTATTTCAGATCTTTCTTCGATAGGTTAACAAGTACAGAGTGATCAGTAGGAGCATATATAAATGTTATTAGTCTTCTAGCAGAAACTCGGAGAGTGAATATAAAATTGTCATGAAAACTTTCTCAAAAACCCATCAAACGGAATCCATTTAAACTGTAGGTCTTGGTACACATACAATTCTGACCAAATTGTTGTAATGAGCAAGTAAATATCTCCTCGTTGAGATACAATCGAAATAAAATATAATATTGACACAAAATTCCAGTGTTTTCCTATTGTTCCATACAATTAATAAGAAAAAATTTACCTGAAAGTATGCTTCATTTTCTATGAATTCCTTCTTTACAGTATGTACATATGTATAGCTGTTTTAGTTAACAATAAAATTTAAATTAATTTACAAATACAATCCGAATTAAAACCCTTCTATTCTTTTTTTCTTTCTCTTTACAGGTAAACCATTTTAATTTTAAATGAAATTTGAACCAGAGAAGGTATTTTAACAGTTTTTCTCTTACGACTATTGTTGGGTTAATAACCGCCTTATAGTATTTTTTTTCTTACTATCCTTAAATACTTATTATTTATTAAAAAAAAAAAATCTAACTAACAAAGGAATTGAAATGAACCCACACTTATGTGAGTGACTAAATTCACGTGACGTATTTTACTACAAGTATTTACCACAAACTAAAGCATATTTTTTGGCGCCAACAAGTCCTTGTTTGTATTTGTGTTTGTGTTGACAGTGAGTATGAGTATATATAACAGCAAATAAAAAGTAGAGAATCAACATTAAAACCAAGTGAAATTAAATATAAAAATACGTACACATATCCGACAAACAACAAAACTAGAAAACTTCAAAAACAACAACAACTACAACTAAAATGTAAAATATCCATTAAAAGGTGATACACTGAAAGTAATGAAATAAAGAAATTAAGTGGTATTCTCCTAGCCATAAAGGAGCTAAAGCTTCAAATCAAAATGTAAAAAATCCTAAAGATAGACATTTGGTGGTCTTATAGCGCCCTAAAATAGCCGCCAATCTTTTGTGGTTAAAATATGTTTGTGGTTTAAATACCTTCTCGCGGTCCAATATTTTTTATTTAGAAAATCCCTTGTATTACAGGGCTTTGCAGAGTTCTTTTTTATTCTTACTGCCTACATTTTTCAGTTCTTTGCAACTTGAACCCTTTTCCTACTTATGGTATATTAACGCACCCCTTTAAATATGCTGCGATTTTTTAACAGAAATTTTGCCAGTGCATTCTGTTTCTTTTTTTTTCTTAGCAGGTAAATACAGGAATACTTTGCAGTATTTTAAGTACCGGTTTTCTTTTTTCTTGTGCTTCTTTCATTGTCTGACTACTATTGCCAGCCGGTATTATAAATTATCTTTTGACACGCAATGGGGTGGCAGTTAAATGAAATATTTTCGCTTTAGCCATTACGCTGTCTAACTGCTACGCTAGTCTAGTTATGCTTCATGCTCTGCTAACAAAAAGGTCTAGGTCTAAAGAAGAAAGAAACAGAAAGAAAGAAAAAAAATGAAAAGTGGACTAAGGAAAGAGATTTTAAAGCAGCCACAAAAGTAAGAAAGTAGCAACAAAAAAAGGATAGAAAAACAGAAAGTTTTCAAAGAAGTTTTTCTTCGTCTTTTGTTTTTAAAGGAACCAACCAGGCAGGCAAGCATAATTTATGTGACTGCGAAATTGTTTTTTTTTAATTTTCAAAAATTTCTGAAAGTTTCAGTTTTAAATGTTTTTTGTTTTGTTTTGTTGTTTGTTTTTCATTTTGTTTTATTTTCCTTGTGGTTAAAATAGTTTTCAATTGTATTTTTGACTTTCTGCTTAAAGAGTGAAAGCAATTTTACGATTATTTAACTGCAAATAGTTTGCGAATTAAAAAAAAAATTATAAAAAACGTGTACAAATAAATATCCATGCTTCTCCTTCTCCTGTATTTAAACAAACTCTCCCGCTCTAGCCTTGTTATAAAACGTAAAACCTCGAAATACCGACTTGTACTCGTAGTTGTCGTAGTCTTGCTTTTTATGATTTTATTTTTATGGCTCTTAAGGAGTCACAATGTCGCTTTTTTCGGTCGATATTTTCTACTATGAAGGCGAACGCAAAAAAATGGCAAAAAAAAAAAAAAAGAAAGAAAAAACGAAAAAATTACAGAAAAAGAAAAAATAATTGAAAGCCGAAAACGGAAAAAACACAAGAGTGGTTGTTATTATTGGCTTAAATAGTGAAAGGAGTTGTTCAACAGAACGAACAAAACGAGAAGGATATTTTTAAGCGAAACGGAAATCAAACTACCACCACCAAAACATAAGAGGCATAAAACATTTAAAGATTTGCAACAAATTTAAAATCAGCAGATGAATGTTTGTACACAAATGAAATTAATATGAAGAAATAAATTATGGAAGAAATTAACAAGAAAAAGAAAAGAAAAAGAACACTCGAATAGGATTGAATTAAATTATAATGAGAAAGAAATTCAGTGGCCTAAAAAGGAGAAAATAAATACATTTTTGCATAAAGTTTTTGTTAATGTTTGGTGTAGTAAAAATGAATCCTTTATTTTTGTGTGGCAATAAGATTTTTATTTACTACTTATATTCTAGCAGAGTTTAAATAGCTTTAAAGCAGGCGAATTTGCGCTATCGTTTCTTTCGCTACTCATAAGCACCCATGAAATTTTGAATATAAGTGAATCAACAATATTGAAATTTAACTATGTACACTCTGATTTAATCGTACTCACTACAACGTACGTTGATTTATAAGTACAAGTTGCAATGAGTTGACATCAAACACATACCATTCGAAATATGTTTGATTCCTACTAAAGCCTACTCATTTAGATTCATAGCCTTACAGTCTTTAGTTGTTGTTGCATTTACAACAAAATAAAAAAGACGTATAAGCAAAAAAGGCAGAGCAGCAAGCAGAGCAAGCATACAACCTTCTAGTGAGTATTTTAGTGTTCGTAGGCGATTCATACATGTTTTGTGATTCGTGTATATGTGTTGAGTCATGGAGAGTAGACATCAACAACATCATACATGTTGTTAAGTATGAAGATGATGAGTACTTCAAACTTTGAATATGATAGGTTCCATGATATTAAAATAAGTATGAATGCGTTTGAGTATTAGAGAAATTATGAGTATGATTCGATTCTACTCATATTTTTGAATACTCATTGCTGATATCTGGTCTGTATTTTTGTTTTCATTTTTTTTTATAAATGCGAACAAATTAATTAAATTTTAAAAAATTATTTAAAATGATTTTTTTTTTTGTTTAAACGTGTTAAATAATTAGCCAAAGTAAACAATAGTAAAATTTCTGCTGGTTTTTTTTTCATTAATTTGCTACTGTTGTTGCCATTTTCTAAAACGTTTAAAGCCAAATAGTTTTTTTTTTTTTTTTGTTTATTGTTGTTGTTTTAATTATATGTATTGTTGTAAGTGTTTTTAATGCAATTATAAAATAACAGAAAAATTTAATTCTCTATTTAAAGTTTAATGAACACAAACGAATGTACGAACGTAATTCATAAACAATAATTTTGGTTTTTGTGCTGATAATTAACCACAATTTTCATAAGTAGATTAAACATGAATATATTAAATGCATACAATAACAACAACAATGATAATAACAACAACAATAATTATAATAACAACAACAACAAAAATAATTGGTAAAACATTATTAATAAAATATCATCATCATTATCATCATAAGCTTTAAACGGGGCTTATTTGTTTAAATTTATGTTGTGCACGTGTTTGTTTGTTTAACTAGTCACTAGCATTTTTGTAATCAAAAAAAAAAAAGTTCTCATTTCAAATGCCAGAGCAGCGGCGAGCATTGCAAAGCAGAGCAGTGCAAAGCTGAGCTGAGCTGAACTGAGCTGAAATGAGTTGAGCGTATTTTTTTAATTAAAAATTATAATAAATTTTGCACTTAGATTTCAAACAATTAAATTTAATTAATTATGCAAGAAAAATTTTAAATAAATAATAAAAAAAAAAACGAACGAACAGAGAAATAAAAAAAAATAAAAATTATAATTTAATTTAAATTAAAAATGAATAGCCAGCAGCCTGGACATATCCATTAAAAATCAATGAACTGACAATAAGTTTTAAATAAACGAGCAATCAGTTTTATTCGTATATTTGTTTTAAAAAAAATTAAAAATTAAATTAAATTAAATTCTTTAATATTTTTTTGGTTTGAAATAAAATTATAAAAAAGAAACCATGGCCTTACGTCTAATAAGCCAACACAATGTCTACTAGATAACGGCGGCTAGAGGAAGGCATAGCTCTTCAATTTTTTTTGTTTTCTTATTTACGAAGTTGTTATAACATCGTAGCACATATAACTCATAATCTACAATTAAATGAAATCGTACGTCTGTAAAACACAGCATATTTTAAGGCTTAAATAAATTCTTATGTAAATATTGTATTATCATATGTATTCTATAATTTTGCTTTAAATTCCTTTGATATAAAACTCCACAGAAATAAAACAAAAATAACTAAGAAAAATACCTGTTATTAAGTCAAAAGCTTATAGTGGCTTTAACGTCCTAAAAGTATGTGCATAACTAAAAATCTTTTTGCCTGTATGTTCCTAAGGTCAATTTAGGTTCAAACAAATCCTACCACCTTTTCTATTTACAAAAAAATACTCCCAAGCAATGTCTGTCAAATAAAAATGTAAATTTAAAAAGTTCTACCTAAAAGTATGCTACGGCATACAATATGAATATTAATATGTCATATAAAGTAGCAGAAAATTATTTCTATTTGCAATTCAATGCACGTGTATTCCCTTATTTTTCTTTTTTTCTTTTTATAAAATATAATCTTGTTTTATATTTCTTAACAGCCAAAATGTATGCTTTATTTTGTATTTTGATAAATTATCTTTTAGCTGTTGCTAAGACCTTGTTTTTTAAATGAAAAACTTTAAATATGCCAGCATATTTTCGTACATGTTTTTGATCTTTAATCATGTTTTTCAAATTTTCTTTTGGTCCTCAACAAACTAAATGGTATTTTTTAATATAATGTTCACGCTAAAATGTTTGACAATGATTTTTTCACTTTTTTTTTGTCTGGCATACTTTTAGGTGTTATATGGGAACGTGTTAGATGGCGGTTTTTCTTTAGCATTTTTTCCCGTTTACGTTTCTTTCCTATTTATGAATAATATTTCTATGGTTTATGAAAGATGAGTTACTCAGTCTGCCTGCCACTTCAGACTTAATGCATTTAAATGAGAAAATTATGATTTTTTTCTTCTCTTTCTGTTCGAGTGAAAATAGTTTGTTAGAAAATTATACGTTCATGTATTTTTCTCTTCCTGCTTCTCTATTTTTAATTCTGTTCCTGGCTGTTTCTACAAAAAAAAGAACAAAAATATGGTACGGAATGTCAAAAGAATTTAAGAAATTTCTTGAAGTTTAATACGAGCTTATAAAAAATGGAAAATGAAAAAGAATTTTGCATACCTTTGGGCTGACTTTTTATTTAAATGAATATTAAATATTCAAAATAATAAAATGTTTAAAATATTTTTTTTAATTATGTTCCTTAGAGTCGAATTACTAGGACGTTCGTTTGGTTTGAACATATTTTTTTGTTTGAAATGAATTTTACTTCAAAACTTTTTGTTGCATAACTTAAGGCGGATTTTCTAATTTCAGCATTATTAGTATTAATTGTAATCAAACTTATTGATTCCAAATGAATTCATGTTCAATATTTTTCTGCTTGCCTATCGAAAGAGCCTCTGGCACGTATATTTTCATAATTTTAAAGTACTTTTTGATATTTTTATCTCAGATGTGGATCTTTTCTCACACAACTGCAGATCACTTTACTTCACTTAAGTCCTCATGGCTCGTTTACCAAACTAAAACTGTGAAATATTGCCTACTTTTGGGCTGACATCTTTTTAGAACTGCTGTAATACTAGAAGTTGAATACAATTTTATACTTAACCGCAGTAAAACTATGATTTCAGGTCTTTGTCATGTTTTATTTTCTATTATCTTCAGATTATATTTCAACAAAATCTGTGTTCTCAACGCAAGAAGAACCTCTTCAGTGTTCTCGGTTAGCACGAATTTTAAAATATTTTCATTGTTGTTTTTATTTATGTACGTCTTGACTCTCTTATGATTCCATTGTGTCTGCTTGTATTTTTTTTTTTTTTTTTTAATAAAAAAAGAAGAAACTAAAGAGATGCTTAACGATGAAACAAGAAATATCGCCAAGAAGTATGCTGTAAATTGTATGTTTTTCTTATAAAATTTGACCTTATTTCCTTAAACGTTGCTTAGTTGGTTTCACTTGTTTTCTCTTTATTTCTTTTGTTATTGTTATTGTTGTTTTCTGGTACTTTACATCATCATTGTTAAACAATAACGCTATGATGACTGCCAGCAGAAACAATAACAAAATATGACTAAAACACTTGAGAGGAAAATGTTGGCAAAACAACAATCACAATCACATCCTTTTTGCTTTCGCTAACACTCCCTCAATTTCTTTACAGGTTTTTGCTTAAAATCTCTTCTTTTTTTTCTGTCTCCTTTCTTCTCTTTCTCTTGCAGTATATTTTTTCTTCTCTTCTAGAAGTTTAACAACAATAACTAAATTGTTATTGTTGTTGTTTTTATTTTCCTTAATTTTGGCCTGCTTCATATTTTTTTTGTATTTTTTTTTTTAGGATTTTTTTTATGTCAAAACGAAAGTGTAGTTTATGTCGTAAGCACTACCAATTCATTACAATGTCACAAGCAGTATGGCAGGCCTTAAAAAACAAAATAAAAGATGGGATCCTTGTAAAATTAGACTTCAGATAATTAACTATGAAATTTTATGTTTAAGGCTTGCAAACTTGCCTAAAAGTAGGCTACAATTTTTTTATTCTTTCGCCTGTTTTTATGCTTGTGTTTTCTATGGTATTGTTTATTATTATTTCATACAGACAAGCGGAGGTTATTTAATCTATATTTTCTCGTTGTTGTTGTTGTTGTTGTCGTTGTTGTTGCTCTCGTGGTACATTGCCAACAACAAAAACAATAACAATAGCATAAGCTTTAACAAGTGTTAAATAAGAACGATAGAAAATTATACAAAAAAAAACAACGTTGAGTTTGCTGTTAGATCCTGATAAACCTTTAATAATTTTTTATGTAATAATGACGACAATGACGATGATGAAGTGTGGGTTTATTATGGTTATTGAAAAATTAATGTGGCATGTTTTAGTCAGGAGACAGTAAATTTGTTTAACAAAATTTAATAATCAAGGACTTTCTACCGAAAAAGCCTACACATATTATATATTGAATGGAGGAGAGCAAAAGAAAACAAGAAGAGCCTAGAAAAACTATGTTAATGGTTCATTAAGCTAAATGTGTCGTAGTGAAAGAAAACAATATTTAATACGAGGTAAAAATTATTAAGCTTAGAGAACAACGTCAGAAAGTATGCTACAATTTTGTGTTTACTTTAAATATTCTCTTCAGCCTTTTAATGAACTTTGAAAACATAAAAAAGGAAAAAACTAACGTGTAATTTAAGAATTTTTTTAGTATCTTTATATTACCCAATTCAAATGTAGGCTTTAAAGCGTCTAACTGGTTTTATTTCACGTTTTAAAAAAATTGAAGCCTATTTTACGGCTTTTAAATATTTTTTCTTGTCTGTTTTTCTTGCCAAAAGCTTTACAATTTCATTTAAAAATTGGAATTTTATCTTTTATTATTACATTTCATTTTCATAGCCTATTTTAAGGCGTTAATAATAATATTTTTAAATATTATTATACACAGTAGAGTACAGTTACATGCAGTCGTATTTAATAATAAAGCAGGCATAAAACTGCATTTCCTTTGTTACTTAAAAATGCCTTCCTGTAGAAAGTGCAGCCAGCCAGCCAGCCAGCCAGTCAGCATTTTGTTGCAGCAACACTGACAGTCAACACTACAACGGATCTCTGAAATCCGTTTATATGAAAGAACATTAAAATTCTTTTACTTGGTATTTATTTCTCATTCTCTCGCTCTCTCGCTCTCTCTCTCTCTCTCTCTCCTTCGGTGTTTTCTATGTTTGCCATACGTAAAATCCATTAATTGTAAACGTATTGCATTAAACTCAAGGTAGGACGAGTGAGCATTTAAAAGAAGAATCAGAATAATAAAAAAAAAAAGAAAAATAAAGATGAATGCATAACTAACGAACAATGTTTTCCAAGATAATGATGGTTGTTGTTGGGCTGGTGGTGGTTTGGGTATCTACGGATTATACCGAATGAAGGCGATGATGACAATGAAAATGGAGTTAATGACTTGATATGGTTGTGTAATGGGATTTCTTTGCATTTTTTTCCTTCTTCTTCCACCTTTAAGTAGAGTTTATTATACGCGCTTAAATTATTTTCTTTAAAGATTGATGAAACCTATTGCAATTTAATTTTTCTTTAAAGATTTTGCAAAAGGAAGTAACATTTTTAAATTAAATATGATCAGTTGCAGTTGAATTTAAGATTCTTGAGGCATGTCTGTTGAATTTCTTGCTTTTTTAGAAGGAAACTGTTTCTTACATTTTGATTGCAACGTCCATAAAGACCAAAAGCCTGTTAATTTTCTTCTGTTAATATGAGTAATGCCAGTTAAATTAAGACATTAAAAATGAAGCCTTTAATTCCGAAATCATTTTTTATTCTTTGCCATCGAATATGCTTTTCAATTATTAATCGGGCAATCAAAAAAAAAAAAAAAAAAGAGAGGAAAAAAGGAAAAATTTAAGAAAAATTCATTAAAAATTAATTCATTTTCTTTACTTGTATTTCTTTCTTTCATTCTTCTCTTTAAAAAGACAAGAAAAATTGTGTTTAAAAGCCCGCAACAAAAAGGCAAATAAATTATTAAAAAACAAAAAAAGAGAAAAAAAGAAAGAAACAACTTAAAAGAAAAAGAAACAATTTTTCTACTGTCTTCTTCCACTTATTTTTGTGTTTTTTTTTTTTATTTCTTTTACAATTGCTTTCCAATATTTTGTTTGGTTTTTTGTTTCATCATAAAGAAAATATTTCGCTGATAATAATCATTATTCTTATGATTGTTGTTGTTGAAGAGTAGAAGAGCCTACAATATCTTAAAATAAATACACGCCAGATATTTAAAAGGACAGACACGGGATCTCAGACATTGAGGCAGGCAGTCAGTCATTCAATTGCCAGTCAGCCAGCCAACCAGCCAGTCATTCATTCATTCATTCATTCATTCATTCGTATGAAAATGTCTCGTTTATTATTTTTGGTCTATGAGTTTTCTATGCCATTGCACTTGAAGTGGGTCTTTAGGCTCGTAAATTGTGTTTTTTTTTCTTTCAATATTTCTTTCTTTTTGCTTTTTTTTTTGCGCTTCATTTTATTATTTTATTTTATTTTAATTTTATTTTTTTTGCCAAAAATAAATATTTCACCTTTGAAAAACGAAAAGTATATGAAGAGAAAGCATTTTAAGGTAATTTAAAAAAATTTGTTGCAGAAACAAAGTGTAGCATACCTAACAGGGTGATACTAACAGGTATCATAATTATTTTGATTTATTATATTCTATTTCAAGGAGAAAAATAGATTTTACTTGTGTTTCTTTTGTAAAAAAAAAAGAAAATATTTTAAGATTAAACATTGACTTTCAACTTTAAAATTTACTGTTAAGCGGAGAATAACAACAAAAAAATTTATAAATTTACCACACCACATTTAATTTATTTAAAAAACTACAGACTTTCTTTAATTGCTTTGTATGAGTCTTTTATGAAATTGCCTTCTTTTTTCATTTATTGCCCATTCTTCGAACGAGCAAACTTGCACGAGCATTTTCTTTCTTTTTTTTTTAATTAATTTTCTTTAATAAAGTCTGCATCCTTTGGGCTAAGGATTAGATTTCCCTCTGTGATTTCTTATGAATAAGATAAAATCCAAGAAATTATTATTATTTATGATGATGATTTTTGTCTAACAGAAAGGAAGGACAAAAATTCATTCTTATTTTTTGTTTTTTTTTTTTGTTTTTTTTTGTCGTCTTATCTTCCATGAAGCATACCTTGAGGTGTCAACATATTTAACTTCATCAAAACAAAACTTAATTTATGTATCACAAATGTTCTACAACATACACAATATTACGAAAGAAAAATCAACAACAACAAATGAAAAAAAAAACATGAAGAAAAAAAAACACCGTAAAAATTATGATGATTTTTCAAAAGAAAAATTAACTTAATTTATTAAATAAAGTACCACCGTAAGCATAAACATCAATCGATACAAAATTTAACAAATTATAGGCATT
>QOCX01000002.1:2179597-2193392 GCA_005959815.1 Sarcophaga bullata
CTCTCTCTCTCTCTCTCTCTCTCTCTCTCTCTCTCTCTCTCTCTCTCTCTCGCTCTCTTTACTCTAGAAAATTTATAGGTTTTTATTTCATTTTTTTTTCTTTCTTTCTTTTTTCTCTTGTCTTCACTTTTCTGTTCAAGGAAATTATTATTATTCTTGCTTCTTATTAAGTTTTCTTTTAGATTCTAACAAAAACAAAAATGTGACACTTTAATATTAATAAAGGCGTCCAACTAAAACGTTGCAAACGATGTTTCAAAGGAAACGCTCTTGTGATTACAGCCCTAAACTAGGCAACACAATCTGAATTTAGAATTGTTCCTTGTAAACAAAAGAAGAAAAATACAATAAAGGAATAACTAATAAGTAATACTAAAGTAAACTTTCGAATTTTAATTAAAAGCAATATGCACTTGCAATAAGAACGGTATATAGGTGGTGTACACATACGGTTTGCAATAATAAAAAAAGATCTCGAATATAAATTTCCATCTAATGTGCAAAATATTCAATGTTTGTCATAAGTACACCATTAAGAGCAGAGCAGATCATCTGTAACTTGCTAGTGTCGAAAGAAGTGCAGTGGTTTCTTAAGACAGTTCAAGATACACTTGCTTCCGACCAAATGGGCTCATTAATGACTGTAAGGTACATAGTAGTAGCCATCTTTTGAGCGTAGGTTAAAGTAATTTTAATTTCTGGTCTATTATACCAGGTACCCAAATCATAACTAGTGGTAAAGACCTTTGCTCATGAAGTGGTACATCTTCTGAGGAGATAGTTCTGTGTTCCATTAATGTTATCTTGTATGGAGGATAACGGTCAGGAAATTTCTTGGATGAATGGAGCCATAGACAGCCATCCATGGAGTCAATAACATAATTTCCCTAACAATTTTATGACAAAATCTTTAACCCTATCGAGCTCAAATAACCATGAGTTATACCACTACGAGGGTGTGTCAGTCCTATATTTCTATCAGCGCTTCGAAATAAAAAAGACTGTAATTATCTATTTGGTAGCTTGGAGTGCCCGTAGACCTTTTTTCAATATTTTTTTCTTTTAAGAGAGAGAGAGAGAGAGAGAGAGAGGGAGAACCTAGAGAACTTTTACTGAAGTTGTTTTAGTTTGGTTCACATATTTACTAAATCTGTAATACAACATTAAAGATTTTCTATTTTCAAAAAGAGCTAAAAAAATTAAATTAAATCATATCATAAATTTTTTTGTATAAAGTTTAGCCTACCTTTAGGAGTGCGGCATCAAGCTTAACCTTGTTACTGCATTAAAAACTTCTGCAATTAATATGCACTTGACATGTTTTTTTTTTTGTGTGTCAAGTACGTAATTAAACAAATTCATGCATACATTTTTTGTTAATTTTAAATTTAGATGCTTATATTTTTTGTAGCCTATTTTAAGGGCTATATTTTACATTATTTTTTTTCAAAACCTATTAAGTAAATTTCTATACAAATTCAATCTTCTTTTTTTTTAATAGTTTTTGTAGCAATTTTAATTTACTTAATAGACAAAAGTTTGCCCCTTGGCATATGCTTCAAAATAAAATAAAATGTAAGTTATAAATAACCTATCATAGTCTGGTATTTTTTTATGTGTCTTTTGTATGCTAATAAGTGTTTTAGTTGAAATTAACCTGCTCTTTCACTATATACCTACACCCCCCCCCCCTTAGGCAATTAAAAAGTTATAACCTAAACGTATGCTATATTTTTTTCTCTATTGAGCTTATATACAACGATATATCGTATATGTAATTATCGTTTACCATAAGCATTATTAAGTTAATTAAAAGTTGAGATTTTTAACTACGAAACAGCAAAAATTATTGGAAAATTGTAATTTTCATTTTTTATTTAAAAATTTCTTGTTGCCTGCAATCAGGCTGTGTGTAAATGGGGTAGCGTTGATTTATCAATGTTAAAGTTATTGAAAAGCAAATAAAAAATAAATTGTTTTCTTTATAGAAAAAAAAACAGCAGAAAAAAGAGAAAGAAAAATAAAAAGAATATTGTAAATGAAAATAAATAAAAGTAAAAGAGAAATGCAGCGAGAAAATAGTTTCGAGCAAAGTGAAAAGCAATTGATGTATGTACGCATGTATGTATGCATATACTTGAGGGAAATGAGGTAAAATATAAAAGTGAAGCATAAACTATTGCTCTCTACTGGCAGAGTATAAGAAAAAGTAAAAAAAATACAACATAATGATAAACATCACACATGTGTGTGAGAGTATGCCCGTGTGTGTATATGTGTGTGTGTGAATAAACATTATTCAAGCATTACAAATACTTGTTTATTTACAACAACAACAACAAAAACGTATAAAGAAAGTAAAAAATAACTGTAAACAAAACTAAAGCATACCTTTAGGAGTATTTTCATACAAAATAAATTGTATGTACAAAAATAGCGTTAAAGCACTTCTTTTAAACAAAATAATCATCATCACCAGCATCATCAGCATCAGGCAAATGTCAAAGACATACGTTTACCATCTACTTCTAGTTTTCCTACCACTTTTGATGCCACATCTGCTCCAGCTGTGCTTGAAAGCAGTTGGGGAAGGAAAAATAAAAGAAAACCGTTGATGAACGCAAAAAAAAAATCTAAAAAAAGAAAACGAAAATGAAAACCTAAGAATCAACGCATTACTATGCAAATATATTGTACTTGATTGAATACATGTATGTATGGATGAATGTATGTGTGTAAAGCAAAAGGAAAATCTGTTTTTTTCCTACCAACATTTTCAAGTATTTTTCAATACATTTTCTTTTCTTTTTTTTTCACTTTGTATTCTATGATTTATTATTTTTAAAATCATTGAAAATAAATTTTATGTCATGCCATCACGTATTTATTTTTAAGTTGCCTTGTGTGATGAGTTTAAATACAGAAACAGAAAAAATAAAAAAATATTCTGCTTGATTTTATTTTTTATTTTAATTTTATTTTAAGCAAAATATCTTAATAATTAAAAATTCCAGCACATTTTAATGAAAAGAAAAGAAAAAAATCTACAAGTTTTTTATTAAAAAAAAAAAAAAAAAAAAATAAAAAAAATCGTTGTTGTTGTTGTTTGTATACAATTTATTGTCTCTCGAGTGTTTGTCGATATTGTGGCCCTGGTGTTATTGATGTTGGAAAAAATAATCCAACAAAAAGCACAAAAAAAAGAATCTCCAACACACTCACTTGAAAGAGAACCTACGAACAAAGAAATTTTACTTAAATATGCAAAACATCTACTCCATGACATCGATTATTAGTACGTCGTACCTTTAAAAAAAATAAAAAATAAAAAATAAATAAATTTTATTCGTATTTCTTCATTTTATTTGTTTTTTAGAAAACTTATATTGAACACAGAGAGGGCTCCCTCATATAGACAGTGGAACTCTACTAATATCAAAAGGAATAAATGAAGGAATTTAAAAGATAACTGAATAAATGTATTGTAATCGATTAATTTTATATGGCATAGTGATTTTACAACTGTCACAATGTGTAAAGACGAAAGTTGCAAATTTGCTCAAAACCTGCCCTAAAATCTTATCGAAATACACTTCTTTCATTCAGTTTAGCCTTGGGGCAAATTTTTATCATGAAATCGATAACTCAATCAAAGGCTTGGTGTTATCGAAATATTCTTTTCGAAAATACGTTTGTAAAGCATTATTAGCACACAGAAAGCAATTATACATCTGGTCGATTTTGAAATTAATTTAGAATGAGAACATTTCAAGTCTTTTGTCACGAATTTCTTCAAGAGTTTAATTTAAGGTTTAAGAAAATTAAAACCAACAAAAAAAATCGTTCAATGATAATAAATACAACAACAAAAACAAAAAAAAAATTACTTCAAATGTTTTATTACTTCAAATAGAATTCTTTTCATTATTTATAGAGTCATTGCTCATAATATATCGTATATAACCAGCATAAGGACAACAAAAAAAAAAAAAACAAAAAAAGTTATCTGGTATAAGTATTTGTAAAAGTATAAAGATTACCCAACAAACCGAAATGTTGAGATTGAGCAATTGTGGAAAATCTCTTCTTATGCTGCAAATTTATTTCTGTTTGTAATTTGGGATCAGAGATCATCAAAGAATCATTTTTTCGCATCTCATAAGCACTCATGAAATTATGAATATAAGTGAGCCAACAATATTGAAATTTAACTGTGGACTCTGATTCGTTCCTACTCACTACAACATTGATTTATAAGTACATGCTGCAATGAGTTGACATCAAACTCATACCATTCGAAATATGTTTGATTCATAAGCCAGACTCGAATCATTCATCAAAATTTACAATCTTAATTAGTGTTGCATTTACAATAAAAGAAAAAAGACACACAAGCAAACAAGACAGAGCAGCAAGCAGACCCAATACTCAAGCATCTGGAGAGAATTTTATTGTTCCTATGCGATTCATACTTATTTTGTGAGTTATGGAGAGTCGACAACAACGACATCATACATGTTGTATGAGTATGAATATGATGAGTACTTCAAACCTTGAATATGATTAGAGGTTCCATGATATTAAAATAAGTATGAATGCGCGTATGTAACAAAAATTTTAAGTATGATTCGATTCTACTCAGCTTTCTGATACCCGTTGGAGACTTATAGGTATAGTATAGGTATAGTATAGTAATATGTATTGAAGTTGCCGTAGACTAGCTGATAGTGTGTTAGGCTCGAGCCGGTAATTCAAACCATAGCTCAGACAAATCAAACAAACTAAAATACGAAAATCCTCTGAGCAATATTCTGGCAAGAGTTTCTCAAAAAATCCGTCGTCGTTCGAATTATTGTACGGTTTGGTTTATTGTGTTGCCAAAATTTGTTTTATGCACGCAGTACCGTAGTTATTTTTCTCCTGCATATTTTTTTTTTATTTGTTTTTATTTTGTCTGCGTATGTACTTTATTGTATTGTACTGTACTGTACTGTGGTAGTTGGATATATTGGCACTCGCATTTAGTCTTAGTAGTTAATATTCTTGTTCTTGCTTTTTTTTTTTTTTGCTATTGTTGTTGTTGTTGTTGTTGTTGCTTGATAGAGTTTATGAGCCTCAGGGGTAGTTGAAATCATGCTTAGAATTATTAAGTGGGTGGCACATACTTGCACGCATTTATTGTTACACGAACGTACCAAAACGCTTGCACTCACACTAAACAAACTGTCAATATTCACTCTCGTTCTCTCTTTCTCTCTCTCTCGCTGTGTGTTTGTGTGTGTGTGTGTGTGTTTCTCACTCTAGTAGAACGCTTATAGAGTTATTCATGGAGTTGTACAGTGTTGCTTTGTATTTATTTTATACTAGAGTGTGCGGAGTGTACCTGTACCATTAACTACACGTAGTAAGCAGGCGTTTATACTTGTTGGTACAGTGTAAACCATAGATGGCAGTCAGTTGTTGTTCTTTTTCTATTTCGTTGCTGTTTTTTTTTTATATAAAAAGGAAACCGTACGAACATAAAAGGGAAAACGTACAAAAAGTTTAATGAACCAAACGTGCCAAAATTACGAAATTATAATATTTTATGGAATATGGAAAGAGAGTGACATGTAAATGGCATGCTTTCGAGTGTGTGTGTGTAGGATTTTTTTTTTTTTTTTTTTTTTTTTTTTTTTTTTTTTTTTGTGTTAAGGTTGTCATGGTTAAAACAAATGGAAATAGTTTAATTGTTTTTATTTTTATTCATAATAAATGAGTGTGTTTAGAAGTATTTAAAAGTGCCGACCATCTCAATAACTTGAAACTTTAGATAGAATTTTCAGAAATGCTGATACTATATTAGCATGGCCTTTTGATTTTTAAGAGGTTATCTATTGATTATGCAGAGATCTGTTAAACAGTTAAGCAGATCCATGATTCAAGACTGTTTTTGAAGTAGCCCGTGTAAATAAATAAATTTGAATATTGTTCACTCATTTTACAGGGTAACTCAATCCCGTTGAGAGCAGGAAGATACATACAATATTGCTAGGACTGACTATCGAATGGCCATCCATAGTTTTCGTACGATTAATGTCCTTTTCGTAGGCATTCCGGCTAATGACTTCCGCAGGAGTTTTAAGTTTCTGAAAGAGGGAGAGACTGTATTGGACCCCTTGTGTCAGTATCCTGCGCTTGACATATTGACATAAAGGGAACAAGGTTTCTAACTCTGAGAGTAAACTAGAATGACCCTGAAAACTTTCTCAAAAATCTAATATACGGAGTCGAATTTAAACTGTTGGTCCAGCCACTCATGTATAAAATTAAACGCACACTAGATAAGTGATGTGAGAAGATTTTAATCAAGGTTATAAGTGAGTCTAGTTGTCAGAATTCCAGATGCCCTAAGTCAATATAACTGAAGAATATAGTGAATCACATCTCCTGCATTGCACTGCATATCCTAATATTAAACGAACATAAATGCTAGTAAAATTACTGCGTTTTTTAAAAATTTCTTTTCTTAAAATTACCAGATAAGGTATAAAAAAAAACTGTTTTTTTTTAAATTTATGAGTGTCCCTCATCATTACGCTTTCCAAATGATTGTAATTTGTAATCGTAAAGAGAAAAATGTGACTTCGCTTAATTTGTAAACTTTTCTCATAAATTGTTGTAAATATTTGTGTCTTCTTTTCTTTTCTTTTTTGTTCTTCTTCTTTTACTTTTCATTTTTTTATTGCATTTTATTAATTTCATTTTCTTTTTCTACTTTTCATTTACAGGTAATTGTCTACTTTTTTCTTTTCAAAATGATCTCACTAAACGAAGTCTGAGAAATAGAAAACTAAAGTTTTTCCATAAACGTAGCCAAAGTTTAAAGTAAAAAACCAAACAAACAAAAAAAAAAATCACATACAAATGAAGCAGACGGCGTTTATGGAAGTATGGAAGTAACAGAGTAAGAAAAATAAATTTAAAACTCATTTTTTTATATACACACACACACGAATAACGTATGTATGTCTGTATGTAAGTGTGTAAAAACAAGAGAACATAATAATGGCATATACTATAACAACATAAAAGAAAAGATGAAAAAACAGAGGAGGGGAGAGGAAAAAGTAAAAGGTAATATAACCTAAAAGCATCATAAACTCGCATCATTAAAGTGTCACAATACAATAATAATAAAACGCAACAACAAGAACTACAACAACAACATGTGCTAAAAAAAGAAAACCAACAAAATATTAAATAACAAACACTCATGCACGCACTTACACTTGCATACAGACATACACACATACATACATTCCCTTAAAAAAAATTCAATTTTTTTTTTCATATAAAAATTATTGTTTCACATATTTGTTGCCATAATTTAGGCGAAACATAAAATGTTTGTCAAAGAAAAAAGCACAAAAATAGAGTAATGTACGTCTGCTAACGGTACTAACACTTACTGCAATAGTAAGAAAGAGAGAGGGAGTGAGAGAGAGAGAGAGAGAGAGGGAGAGAGGAAGAAAATAGTGTTAGTTTGAGACAAGGGAAGTTTAAGTTTGCAGTATGGTTTGTTGCATATTTTTAGGGGTACACAGAACCAGTACAATTTTTCTTTAGTTTCTATGTAATGTGTATATGCGTATATGTACATATGTATGTTTGTATGTATGTATGTTTTGTTTATAATTTACTTATTCTATATATGCTATCAACAACACACTATTTTTTCCGTGTGTGTGTATGTGTGTGTGTTTGTGTACTTATACAATATGAATGAAGGTGTTTTTGTTTTGGTTTTTAGTTGAAAAGTGTAAAAATCCTTTTCTGTATTTTTGTTGTCGTTGTTGTTATCGTTGCTATTGTTGTTGTTGTTGTTGTTGTTGTTATTTTTATGGTTTTATGGAAGTTCGTTTATGCAACGTTAGCTTTTATTATTATGACACCTTTGCACCTTTTAAGCCATAACTACAGAAAAACGTCAACAACAACAAAAACCAGAACAAAAAACAGCGCTATAACAAATAAGCTTTAGTTATTCTCTATTGTTCTGTGTTTTTGAATATTTTTTTTATTCAGTTTTTTATTATATTTCATGCAGAATTTCACAAACATGTTGAATTATTTAAAACAAATCCCTTCTTTTTTGTATTATTTGTTTTTCCCATTGACAAATTACGGTATTTTTTTTTATGGTGGTATTTGTATTGTCAAACTGCTGTCAAAAAAAAAGTTTATAAAAAAAGTTTGAATATTTATGTGATGAGAAAGTGTGTTCGTTTGTCAACGACTTTTAATTTGTAATTCATTTATTTGTTGTTAAGACTTCTTCTATTTTTTCTCTCCACCATCAGAAATTAAACCTAAAAGTATGCACCGTTTTTTTTTCATATGACAGCCTTTTAAGTATGCAACAAATATAATTGAAGGTATACTTAGTATAATTAACAGAATTTCATTGTGTCCTATACATACAGCAGTCGTAACATAAGCTCGTATTTGTACAATCGATCTCAGTAGACATTCGATTATATAAGCCCACGATCTGTTTGGTTTTTCAAAGCTAGACAAACATGTGAATAAGAATTCTAATAGGCTTCACTGTTTCTCTAGCACATGACACCAGTTCCATTTGTATATCTAAGCGGAATCAAGGGTCTTCCGAATCCTTGTAGTTCCAAAATTCTTACTCACAACCTTTATTGTCCTTAATAGAGAAAAGCATGAAATTTAAATAATTAAACAAAAAAACTAAAGTTTAAGTTAAGTTCCAGTTTCCGATGATGGAAATAATGTTTCAGGTTTCAATGACTTTTTAATTAAAAGCATAAAACCAGCCAAAGGAAATTGTCTCTTCTTTTTGTCTTTTGTTGCAAAATGTTAGCACTTGTAGTTGAAATTGTCGTAATTTTTTTTCTTTTTTTCTCTGAACCTGTAAACAACAATTTCAGGTTTTACTTGCCAGCCTATTGTTATGTTAACAACATCAGATAAAGGCAACAATAACAACAACAACAACAACAGTATTCAATACTCATAAAAAAAAATTCACAAGAATGTGTAGTCTACCCAAAGGGGGATAAAAAGACAACAAAATGTAATGAAACCAAAAAATACACGCACACACACCCTACAATTTCTAATGCAACAAAACAGTAACAAAATTTTCACACAAACACATACGGACGGACACTGGCATTATTTTAAAATTTTCTTAAGGTCTGCTTAAAATCTCCCCTCTGTCTCTCTCTCTCTCTCTCTCTCTGTCACTTTGCCTCTCTTGGGCTTATGTTTTACTATTTATTTACTCACACTCTTCGTTTAATATTTCTTTACTGTCCTTATAAAAGTTGTTTAATGTGACCGGGAGAGAGAAAGAGAAAGAGGAAGAGTGTGTGTGTGTATTTAATATTGAATTTGTAGTGTCTTTAGCTTGACGTTCTTTGTATAAGAGTTTATGTTTTTCTCTATCCCTGTGTATGTATGCATGTGTCTATGTGTCTGTATGTCTGTGGTTAAAATGCCAATGATGACAGTCTACTTGACATGCTGTTGATGAGTTAAGAGTGTACAACGATAACGATGATGATGAGCACGATGCTGTTTACCGCTCCTACTGCTGTTGTTGATGTCAATCCTGTGTGCCTGCATGTTAAAGCATTTTTCTGGCTGTTATTTTTATAATTTGTTTTTCTTTCTTTCCTTTTGCTCCTGCAAGTATGCTTCTTGTCTGCCAACAATAACAAATATGAGAGTGAAAATTCAAAAAAAAAAAAAAAAAAATATTGTCTCTACTAAATATTGATGCTTCATTGTGCACAATATTTTTCTTTTGTTTTTGTTGTTGTCGTTTTTTGCCTCAATCATTATTTGCTGTTGCTGTTGCTGCTTTTGTTGGTTTTTTCTTTTAGTTTTTCATCGTATTTTATAGAGAACAGGCGTCATATAAAATTTTTTTTTTGTTATTTTTTTTTTTTTTGTTATTATTAATGTTTTATAAACTGTTGCTGTTTTATTGTTTGATCGTCATTGTCAAACTTAATCGACAGCAGACGTTTTAACATAATAAAAAAAAATCCAGGAAAAAAAAGCAGGAAAATTAAAAAAGAAAATTCCAAATGAAAATTACAAATGAAGGCTGTATAGTCGGTGAAATAAATATTTCAAGAAAAAAAATTGTTTAACAGTATAAAGCAGGTTGAAAATCCCATAGAAATCTATTCTAAAATATTTTAGAAAAGTTTTTAACGAAGCCTAAGCTTTAGTGTTGCAAACATACGATTCTCTTACAGATATCCTGCTCAATTTATACTCAAATCCACAGTACTTAAGTACTTGCCGTTTAAAGTTTAATGTTAAACCAATACAATAGGTTTGTACCCGCCTTGTTTTTGATACATTTATCGCTTTTATTCGGTTGGCCACATTAAACTAAATGGTACACATACGGTTGTGTGGGGTTTATGTGGTGGTTGCATTAAAAGTTTTCCAAAATATCTGTGATATGGTATTGCCATGATGAAACGCGACTCCTTTTTAGATGACCGCTTTTGGTACCTTTGTTCAAGTCAGGTGTAAACCATCGACATCAGAATTGCTACTAATCGTAAGCCAATATGCCACATAATTTTATTTGCAGTTAATCTAGATTTTAGATCTAGAAGTTGCCTGTGGAAGGTCACCTCTTCTTAGACATCCATTTTTTTTATCTAATATTTCCATATCCAATCCATTTTATATTTCCCGTCAGATTCTTTTTAATAGTAGTTTGAATTCGTTTAAAATTTGTTGGTATTTTAAACTGATGTCTGCTTACTGATAGCTTCCAGCTTTACTGTATCAGCAGCAAAGTTCCATTCATTTTTACAGTAAATGTCTCAGTACAGGGTTGCTAGGTATATCTTTTAACATCACTCTACGTATTTCTTTAAATATGTAACCAGAAATATCTTGTTTTAAACAAGTGCCCGCTTGACACAATCGAAATAGTGTTGCTTTTATACGCACCCAATATTTAAAAGATCTAGTGGCTCGACATATGTATTCGTAAAGATCTAATGCCATTTACTACTCGCTATATATGATACAACAACGTCATGTCTATCAAACCAATTACATTGCCACTACAAATGGTCTACGAAATATGAAAAACAAACTCCAGAATAAAAATATTGTTTTAAATTTGCAAAAATCGAAGCGAAAACAAACAAAACGACAAAAAAAAATAAAGTTTTCAAATGAATTCTATACACCGACAAGCACTCAATACAACAACATATGTACATACATATGCATACATACATATGACACAATACAATCCAGCACATCACATATCCTTGTTAAAGGCAGTGTAAGTGTCGGTGTATTGTCTTGTATTGCATTGTATTGTATTGTACTGTATTGTACTGTTGATGTAGCCAATGCATTGGCGATGTGTTAAATCAACAGCATTTATGGAAAATTGATACATCACCGCCAGCCAGCCAGCCAACCATCTAACCAACCAACCAACTATTTGAAGGCAAACGAACCATGCATTACAATAAAAAAAAAGGAAAACACAAACAACAAAAAAAAAAACACTAAAAATCTTTACAATGTGTTACAACAACTATTTATTATTGTTTACACACACTCGTACATATTACTACATACCTGCCTAAGTGTAAATTTATGGTATCTATTGTTTTTAAATGTATTGGCTACAATACTCAATACATGTTATGCTATTTCACACACACACAAACACGCACTCACACCCACACAGCCACCCAGCTAGCAAAGTGTGTGCATCACCATTTATTGTAATGTTCCGTTACCCAAAAGAATGAATCATTGTTACTGACTGTGTATGTTACTGTCAATGGTCGGTCGTTCTCTTTTTATAATAACATAACATAACATGCAGGGTTGGGAAAGTGTTATAAGTTATGACTTTGTAGTGGTTTGTTTCATAAACGTTATACAATTTATTAATGGGTATACCGCTACATTCATGCATACACATACATACACATATGCATCGTACAGAATTTATTGTTTCTAAAATGTTTTTAGTTAAAACTAAAATAACAACAAAAACAATAATGAAAAAAAAACGAAAAACTTTAATATGATGAGAGCGCATGTATCAGAAAATAGAGTGTAGTTAATTAATACAATTTAAATGCATGTATATGATGTAGTAGTAAGTGTTGGTTGGTATTTATTAACATCATTAGAAAAAAAATCTACTCTTAAAAAATTAAAGCATACTTTTAGGTTTACACACAAAAAATTTTCAGCGAAACTAAAATTTAAATAGATTTGAAGGGAAAAAATTTTGATAATGAAGTTCAGTAATTGTGTTTCTTTAAAAAATAAAGCATACTTTTAGGCAAATGCATATTAATTTTTATAAAGTCATCAAATGTATTGGCTTCATAGGGATTTTTGATCAATTTAACAAATAAAAAATAATTTTTGCCGTAATATTAAAAAACTTGTATTCTGTATACATATAGAGGGTCTTTTTTAAGAGCTTTCTATCTCTAAATTTAAACAAAACAGACTGTGTGTTAGATGTTGATGTCTAGATCATCCAACTAATGGCAAGAGGAATTGGCAATCATCAATCTCTAGTGCTTGTCAGTGACTTTTTCATGCTGATTCGTATTGTTCGAAATTAGACATACCCATTGAACCAGAAATAGGCCTCATTGCTGAAAGATTAGGGCCAGTTGCCAATTGCTCCACACACCAATTGACGAACAATCGTGAGTTTAAATAAAATTTATTTTTTAAATATTAATTTGTTTTCCAATCAACTTTACTGTGAAAATGTTTTATTTAAGCTATGCCAATAACAAAATCAAAAAATTAAAGCATACCTTTAGGCGTATATATATTAAATTTCAATTAACTTACTTCTCTTAAAATGATTTTATAAACATAATTGTTATTAAATAAATTAAATATTAAAAAATGTTGCATGCTTTCAGGCATAAAGTAAACTGCTGCTGTTGTGTTGTACACTTTTGTTCTAATTGTTATGGTAAATTGAATCTTAAAGTTTAATTAACATTATTTTAATTAGGATAAATTTATTAGAGTTTACTTTATCCGTTTCATTAAACTTAAAATAATATTACAAGTTCTAGTTGAGATGAGAAAGTTTTAAAAACAAATTAAGAAAATTAGGCATAGTTTAAGGCAATAATACTGAATTTTATTTAAATT
Organism: Sarcophaga bullata; assembly: GCA_005959815.1. NCBI lineage: Eukaryota > Metazoa > Arthropoda > Insecta > Diptera > Sarcophagidae > Sarcophaga > Sarcophaga bullata. The sequence goes on from QOCX01000002.1 coordinate 2,192,804, forward strand.
ATTCACTTTCTCGAATATGATTGCTAATAAAAACAGACTGTATTGTTAACATATTGAAAAATTGGGAAATTAAAGCATAACTTTAGGCATTTCAAATCAATTTGTTTAACTCTATAAACGAACATAATGAAAATATTAAAAAAGAATGTTGAACAATTTATTAGAATAATTGATAAATTCAAATTCAATTGCATTACATTTGATTTTTTTGTTTGTTAAATAAATATTGCGGAATGGTTTCAATGAGCAAAAAAAATAAAAAAAAAATTTGATGAAATTAAATGGAAAATACTTTTATTTGAATAGTTGAAAGCGGTTTTGTGTATTCATATTTTCCTTTAAACTAATTGAGGCGTAGTCCATATGTAGGTCCCAAATTAGTTGGTAAGCGAACAGTTTTTAATTGAATTAAATCTTATGTTTTTTAGTATAATGTTTGGAGCATAACTTTAAGAACTTTTCTTATGAGAATCAAATTAATATATAAGAGTATGTACCCTATTTAATAATAATTAGCATCTTACATCGTATTTTTTTTTTATTTATTTTTCCTTTATTCAACAAAATTGTTTAAGAGAACATGAATCCT
>QOCX01000002.1:2193406-2276810 GCA_005959815.1 Sarcophaga bullata
TTTTTTTATGTACCTTCTATATAATTAAAGTCTACATTAAGGTTTTGTATTTTGTTTTATTTTTCATTCATTTTATACTTAAAGCTAATCTTTGAATAACATTTTTCTGTGTATTAAAGCAGAGCACAGAATAAAATAAAAAATAAAACGAGAGAATCATAAAAACTGTTCGTTGTAGCACTTTAAATTAAAAATTCCCTTCTACATGAGAATTATTAAATATGATGGGCTTGTTTACCAGTCACTTTTTTTCTGCTCTCTCGCTCACACGCACACACACACATACTGTTTTTCTAATTTTTCACCCGCCATGTTTGTTTTGCATGATTCTTTCATTTGCCATTCATAGTTGTGTTATGGTTTAAGCAGGAACAGAACGAAGAGAGAGTAAAAGAAAAAAAAAAGCGAAAAAATAGGCTCACAAATGTTAAAGATTCATTTGCTAGCATAGACTAACTGAGGCTGATGAGCATATTTAAGTCTCGGCCCGGTGTTTAAGGCTAAAACAGACATTATGTGTGTAGACATCATAAAATGAATATGTACGACCGAAATGAGAAAAAAACCTATGCCTCTTTTAGACATTTGCACACAAAGTGTTTGTAAGATATGCATTTTTATGCAAACATTAGTTGAATGGGTATTCATACAAAACAAAATACAGAAAAAAAAATAAAAGAAAAAGAAAAACGACAGTCTTTTTATGGCAAAAGGTAGGCGCAGTAAGTAGGAACCAACAGAATGCCAGTGAATGCCTTAACAAAGTGCCAAGCAAATCTTTTATTATAAATTTATGGTTAGAAGATAACTTTTTTTTATGAAACATACATACTTACATTATCACAGGTTCTGTTTTATTTGAGTGTACATAGTTGCTCATTTCTTTTTGGAAACAACGAATAATAATGAGCACAACACTTGTTGATGCAGGTGACAAAGTGTAGGTAAAGTGTCTTAAATAAGTGATTAAATTAAAAATTAAATTTAAAACCAAAGATTTAACAGTTATAATTTAAATAGAAAACATATCAAATCATTTTATAAATAAAAAGATCAATAATGGATTATATTTTAACCTAAAAGTATGCTTTAAAATTAAATTGTTTAGATATAAGTATTAGTAAACTTATGGCTTTGATCTACGCTATTTGTTTTATTTCGATTTAAATTAGTCCAGCTTCATTAATCTTTCTCTTCTAACTAAACAAAATTATCACAGTCTTACGCTGATCTATAGCAACTGTTACAAGGTATCTGTTAAGGAACTGCAGCCCCTGTATTTCCAATTAAAATTATTTTTAGTGCAGTTTATAAAATTTCACATGAAATCAAGCCAAAAAGATCTTTATGCTCAACACTACCCCCATTCAGCTGTGTTAGCAACCATAAGCACAAAAACTTCTTCAAAATGTTGTTTTCTTTGCAAATATTTATTTCAGGCTATTAAAGGATTTTATTTATATTTTCTCAAATAGAACAATAATTTTATAGAATATTTATTTAGAAAAAATTTAATTTCTTATGAAATTGAATAATTTAAAGCCTATTTTAAGGAAAATTAAATTACTTTTTTCTTCTCTTCTCTATATGTATATAATGTATAGCATAGTACATAGTATTTTGTTTTGTTGTACTCAATTTTAGAAGCTTAATAAATTTTTAATGCAATTTTCTCTTCTATTTTTGGCAAATATTTTAAATATGCCTAAAAGTATGCCTTTCTAGTCACAATGTATAGCTTTGATAAAATTCTATAAACAAAAAAAATTTAAAGCATACTTTAGGAAGGAATGTTAAATATTTTGTGATTTTCTCACTCTATTTGTTTATAATTTAATTTTCTTAAAAGAAAATTCTAAATTCTGTACGTATTTTCTTACTTAAAATGTGTCAAGAAAAAAAATTAAATTTTCCTGAAAACACTTTAAGTCTGCCATAAAATTTTTTCTCGAATTATAATTGCTTTTAATAATAAAAATTCAAAATATTATTTTTTGTTGTTGTTGTAATTTTTGTGTTTTGTTGTTGTCATAAAATAGATTGTTAACAATCTAAAATATTTATTTGTTTGTCAAAACAAAAATTTAATAAAATTTCTAAAGTGTTTTAAATCATTCATCATTCACTATTCAAAAATCCTTTAATATTTTATAAGTTTTGAAAATATTTTTATTGTGACCCAAATACTACGGCTGTGCTTAATTATTAGGATACTTGATAACAGAAAATTATTAGCCTGTATGAAAGCAATGGTTATTTTGTATCTACTTGATCCTAAAAGTAGGCAATAAATATTAATATTAATAGAAAATTTAAATATGTTATAAAGCATAAAACGCAACTTTAATAGGCATATTGTGTTCAAGTTTTTCTTTTCTGCTATATTTGTAAGGATTTAAGTTGAAGCAGAAAAAGACTAGAAAAAAAAGATGATTTCATCTGTCAATGTGTCAATAAGAAAAATAACATGCTTAACTATAAATGTAATCAAACTTCATGTCTATGTGCAGTTAATACACCTCAAAGTATGCTTTAGTAAATTTATAATAGCATGAAAGACAGATACACACACATACACACACACATACAGACAGATAAACTGTAATCTATAACTACACAAGTTTTCCTTTCGTTTTCCTCTCTCTCTCACTGTCTGATCATTGTTACAATACTTTAGAAATACTCTTTCAAGTTGTTGTTCTTGTCTTTTTTTTCTCAATTTTTATTTGCAGTATTTATTCTCTTTCTTTTTTTTGCCTTTTGTCTTTTGAAACGGCAAAAACATGTGTTACTTGTCTCTCGGCACTAACACAAATACCGTTTCTGTCGTTTTTTTTCCTCCTCATTCCCCTTTTTAAAAAGGAAGTAAAAAGCAGAGCTCAAAACTATATTTAAAAGGATATTTTTTTGTACACATACATACATATGAGTCATTCCATACGAAATTGTAAAACAAAAAAAATTTAATAAAATGTTGTTACGTATTCTTATGCAATGACTCATATAATATTAAGCTTTGTATCATTTATTCAGATTTTTTTTTTTTTTTTTTTTTTTTTTTTTTTTTTTTTTAATACTCGCTTTCATTTACGCATGCAAGTGCAGGGTAAAGCATGTGACTAAAGTGATGTAAAATAAATGGGGAAAAATTGTAAAATAAAAAAAATGAAATAAAACTGTAAATGAAAAACAAGAAAAACAAAACCAACAAATAACAATATGTAATGAAAATTGTGAAAAATAAAACTCTTCTGTTACAGACACTGACTGACTGACTGATGTATTTTTCTCTCTCTCTCTGTGTGTGTGTGTCTGTGTGTATCACAGGAAATGAGATTTTTTTTAAATACATTTTCCACACAATTTTTCATAATTTAAGACGTCAACTGAGTGGTTTTATTGTATCTCTGGTATTTAGTGTAGTTGTTGATTATTTTTTATAAAATGAATTCATTTTTACATCTCAAATTGATTTTATAAAACGTGATTAATTGTAGCGTTGTTGTCTTTGGCGCGAAATTTTGCGTTAACTAATCCTAAGCGCCATCTGCCATTAAATTTGACTTACATTTACTTGCAGGCCACTATTGCTTTATATGGAGGGCAAAGATGTTTGTACAATGAAATTTATTTCCCTTCACTTTTACTCCGAATTTAATGGATTCTGAGAATCTGGCATTATGGATATTCTAATAAGTTCTACAGCTAGTTTTAATGCTTTCTTGGGTTCCAAAGGAGCAAATGCTCTGAGATTCTTAAAAGGTTGCGAATAAAAAGACTTGACATTTGACATTCCGACCGGAAATGCAGTACAACCCTTTCGTAGGTGCAGAACACGCTCATCCTTTTGAAAAGAGCTAGAGTCTATGGCATGGAAACAAGCACAAGCTTATGTAAAATTACACCGTCGTTGTTCCCGAAAAATCCCATGTCTCCCGGTGTTTTTTTTTGCTGACAGCAACTTCTTGGGCTTTGAGAATTCCACTGTAGCGCATACTATCAGGTTTCTCGTCATACTGTCAGGTTTCTTTCTCCATTTTAAACGTTTTCTTTTTGTGTTATGATGAAAACCAACTGAAGTCGACGTAGTCTAGTAGGTAGTGTGTTGGCTTATTAGGCGAAAGGCCAGGGTTTGAATCCCCGATCAGACATCAAAAACGAAAAAAAATATTTCTTCGGCGGCCTCCTCTCAGCAGATTTCTGGCAAAAACTCTGAGATTAAATAAAAATTGCCATGAAAAGTTTATCAAAAATCTGTCGTTCGGAGTCGACTTTAAACTGTAGGTCCTGCCACTGATGTATAAAATTAACACTCATGTATGAAATCCAACTTGCTAAAGTTCTAGAGTTCCAGATGTTGCCAAAACATCCTGTACATAATTCTGAGTCACTTATTGATTCGCATAATGCCATTAGTAGAGGATAGGGTATTGAAGCAACTCTCTTACATTTGTATCTTTATCTTTATTTCTATAATGCCGTGATCTTTTAATTTTTCTTCAAATTTTTCTTTTTCTTGCTTATTTTTGTTTTCAATGCGTGACTTTAAACAATTTCCTGAGTCATCATTCCAAACCAACATAACTATGGCAAGTGTAGGCTCGTTTATAAAATTTAATTGACATCTTAATTCTTGTATGATGATGATGGCGTGCATAGACTTAAACTATTACAGACATTGTTCCCATTATTTTTTGTTTGTTTTTTTTTTTTATAAAAAAAAAATATAAATTTTGTGTCATTTAAACTGTAAATATTTTTCGTATGACTTAGTTTTCCTAAGTAATTATGGAAATTAGCGTAAAATCATGGTTGACTGATAAATTGGCGTGGGAATATTGTGGGTTCTTTTGTTATTTTCTGTTACTGCCTGCCTCATGTTATCAGTGTTACTGGCTTCCAGTCAGCAGTTGTTGTTGTTGTTGAACTAAATTTCTACTCAGCTGCTCATTTTGTTTAGCAAATAAAAGCAATGAGGCTTCTTGTAATGTTTATTACAAAAAAAAAAGAAAAAAACAAAAAAAAACAACAAAAAATGAATAAAAAATGCAATTGAAAGGGAAGGTAAACACGAGCAAAATTGTAAAAGATTCATGAAAGAATTTCACTTAAATAAACTACTTGCAAACCAAAATAGGTTATTCGAGAGGAGGGCAAAATGAATATTAAAAAAAAAAAAAATTTTAAATTCTGTTTTTTTTTTTTTTTTTTTGTTTCGTTGTATAAATATTTAGTTTTTATTTCTCATGATTGTGATTGTGATTGTGATTCTGTTTCTGCTTCTGTTTCTGTTTCTGGTGCTTCTTCTTCTCTGACTCTTTTTTTTTTTTTTTGTTGTTGTTTTTATTTAATTTAGCGTTACTGAAATGTTTTTGCGCTTGTTGCGTTCTGTCTGTCCACGTACTTTTGCGGTTTCATATTAAAATTTAAAAATAAAAATGTTTTCCATTTCTTGTTGCTGTTGTTGTTGTTGTTGCTCTTGTTCTTTCCTTTACAAAATGTTCAGTTGTTTTTTAGGTCAAGCTGTGGGAACTTTTACTACAATTTATACCTAGAAACACAAGAAAACCGAATAAAAACAAAAAAAAAAAAGGAAAAATTATTATAAAAAAAAAACACAAAAACAAATTGCTACAACAACTAAAACAACAAAACGTAGGTTATTTTGAAATTAACAACAAACAACTACCGCAGAAACTAACAAACAACAACAGAAACAAAACAAAAGTAAGACAAGGTTTCCCTTTCTGCTAAAAACAAACAAAAAAAAATTATAAAAACTCTCATACACACATACTGTAAAAAAACAAAAACAAAAACAAAAATATTGTTAAAGAAAAACATTTTGCTGTTGTTGTTGTTATTCTCTTTAGAATATTAACAAACAAGTGAGAAACATTTTTAGAGGCCATTAAAGTCGCCTCAATAGAAGCTTTGCGAAATATTGTTGATTTTTTTTCTTCAAACATTTTTTACATCAATGTTCCCTGTTAAGGCATCATAAATTTCTTTTCGGGAATTCTGAAGCAATTAGGAATACGCCCGCATACTGTGACAGATCATTCGTATCAACCCACTTAACAAGCTAAGCCAAAAAGACTTGGAAATCGGGCAACCATTTCTGATTTTGCATTCGTTTTTATTCGTTTTTCAAACGTATTTGAGCATTTTGAATGTGAATCAATTCTAGCTATTCTGATACCATATTGTACAACCAGAATTAAAAAAAAATTATTGTCTTTAAATAGGCCTTGTTCTACTACACATAATAATACTTATTAAACAAAGCATGACATTGCATGAACACAATCGATTTTTGAGCATCCTGTGCAGTAAGCATTCAACTTTCAGTGAAGCTTCCATTTGGTCTTCAAAATGTTTTGAAAATTTAAAATTTATTTTTTAAAGTAAAGTTTCCTTAGGTGCTGCAAATGTTCATTCTCCGTTTTGTTTTTGTTTCATATTTTTCCTGTTCTGTACGAGACTTACAAAAAATGTTGACTTATTTGTTTATCATATTCTGTGCTGGAACCCCTTAAGAAATGTTGTTGTTTTCGTTTTTTTTTTCTTTTTTAATTTAAAATCTTAAGACCATGATTTCAATACGAATCCTTAGCTGAAATTAAAACATTTTAATTTAAATTCCTTACACCCTGCCTGCCACTAATTTAAATTCATTTGGGATCCTCAATCGGTGTTTATTTTATCCTTAACCAAACCGAAGGAATATAGACTCACTTCTAAGCAGAGCAACACTTCTTCAAAGATGACAAGGAAGAAAACGTAATAAGAAGAAGAAGAAGAAGTAGATTTCTTATCCCTCGTTTTGTTTTTAAAGCTGCTGCTGCTGCTACTCATTGTGCATGCAGGTAATGTTGCCGGCTACTTAAGCCAACAATATCTTATAAAATGAAATGAAATGAAATACAACAATAACAACAACAACAACAACAAAATCAGAGAAAAACTTTAAAACCCCAAATGACAACAAAAAAAAAAAAAAAGAAAAGAAAAAAACATAGAGAAAAGACAATAATAATGTAGACAAACAAAGACATTCTCTTAAGGAGGAAAACGAAAATGAAAACATTGAGTAGAGTAAAGAAATAAAAATGAGGAATTTACAGGAGGGACAGAAAACTTAAATACTTAAACTAAATTGTGGCCAGCATAAGTAAAAAGGAAAACACAACAAACAGCTATAATAGCAACAACAACAACAACAATAACGGGAGAGTGGGGAAGTGTGTGGGTAAGGAAAAAGAAAACTTTTTATAGTTTTTCCAAAAAAACAACAAACAATACAGCAACAGCAAATGAAAACAAACAAACAAACAAACAAAAATGTTCTTAAAGAAACTCCAAACAATGACAACTACAAACTATAAAATGCACGTGATGACCTAAACAAATATAAAAACTCTCCCTTTCTCTCTCTTTCTCTCCCTCTAACACGCACACAGACACACGAATAAATTCATAGAAATAAGCAAAAAAGGGATACAAAGCTGGTGCTTTGTTAACACATGTCTACAATGACAATATTTTATAAATAAAAAAAAAAATAAGCATTTTAAGAAAACATAAAGAGAGACGCTAAGAAAGAGAGAGTGACAGAGAGAGGGTAAAAAGAGAGAGAGAGAGATTTTACCTAACATGACAGAGAAAATATTTCTTCTCAAATGAGCTATTGTTGGGTAATTAAAGAAACACTATTCCTGCATGTGGGGTATTAAGTTTGATGGTGTATGCGAATATTAAATGCCTATACCACACATTCACACAACTGTACGGTAACATTTTGTTGGTCCTTCTCTTTTTTCTATTTTTTTTTTTTTTGTACGTTATTTTCCTTAAGGTTAGCTACTAATACTACAACATTTCTTTTTTAATACGGTACTCAATAAGGGACAGCTAATATTATATTTAATATATAGTTAGAGAGAGAGAGAGACAGAGCGAGAGAGAGACAGAGTGTGTGTTATGGTTCAAGTTTGAATATAAAGTAGCATATTTATAGGCTCCAACAGAAAGTGAAATAAAAAAAAAATACAAAAACTTCTATTTCTTCTTGTTTTTTTTTTTTTTTAATAATTTCTCGAACAGATTTGTTTTACAGTTTCTTATCGAAAATTGTGTAAGATTTTCTAAACATATTTTAAGCACGCAGAAGTTGTAAAAGAATTTTAAAATTAGTTTCCAATATGTCAAGGTAGGTACTTAAGGTATTTGTTGGTCGATTTTTCTTTTCGTAGATATTAATTTCCTTAAAAGCTTTGCTAATTTACTTCTTCTCCTTTAGAAAAAAAAAAAAAGAAAAATTTAGTAACCGCTATGTCTGAATATCGATTCATACTCCACACCATACCATGTTGACAGCCATCGACCTTATATCGCTCGTTTTTTTCTTCTTTTTTTTTTTTTTTTGGTGTATGTTTGAAAATTTTTTCTTTATTTAGCTTTGGGTTCTTCTGCACAGAGAAAAAAGAAACAAAAAATAAAAAAAGAGAATTTCATTGAAAATATTGCCGCAACAATTTTTGCGAATTATTTTGCCTGACATCATAAAACATCTGCATCAATCAAACTTTATTAAGCATCTTTCTTAAGTTGTTTTTAAGAAATATTTTCTTTCGTATGCTTTTTCCATTCCATTTTTCTTTTTTTTTTTCGTTCATCAAAAAATGAAAACTTTTTTTTTGTAAGCCTCTTGTCTCTCAGAGCCTAACTTCAGGCAATAAAATTTTATTTTTATTAACAAAATATTGATTTAAAAGCGCAAAAAGAAATGAAAATAAGAAAAAAAAAAGAGAAAATAAAAAAAGAAAAATTAAAAAATAAAAAAGAAATACAATAAAAGGAAAATATTTAGCCCAACTACTTTTTAACATTCATAAGCATAATCTTGCCTTCAAGCTAAGTTTTTGTGTGTGTTAATTTTATTCATGCCAAACGACAACGATGACGACGACGACGACGACGACTTCATATCCGGTCTTAAGACTGAATTAAATTTCATCAAACTTTGGCCAGCAGAAAAGAAAAAACTTTTTTTTGTTCTGCTTGTTTTTCTTTTTCACCAAAACGAAGACGAAGGAAAACGAAACTGCAAGTGTAGGAAAAAGAAAACTCTGCTGCTTATTGTCTTGTATACGTTGTTGGGAAACCTGATGGTTGTTATAGTGGCTAGAAATTCATCATTAAAAGCTCTTTTCAAAAGGATGTTGTGTCACAAGCAATCAGGCTTGAGTTAATAAATGATAGAAATAATAATATAAAGTGAGAGCGACAGAGAGAGGGATACAAAACGATATATAAGCCAACAAATCTGCCTGTGCCTCAAGCTGGGCTAAAGAAATCTCACTAAGCATACCAAACAATACAAAAAAAAATCACAAGAAAATAACAAAATTTATCAGAGATTTTCTATAATTAACAGAGAGTAGAACAAAAAAACTATTAAAAGCATTATAAACAGTGACCCATAAAACTTTGCAGTCTCTTTTAAACACATACAAGAATAGCTGTGATTTAAAGCATACTTTTGGGTTGATAAGTAGTGCTAAGTATTTTTTAGATACGTGTGTACAACATATTTAAATTGAATGTATTTTTGATAATTTTTCTAACCAGTTTTATGCTTCACTGTGCATTACAATTGATTATCTTTACAATTCCAAAAGAAAGTTCTTCTTAAGATTATTCATAAAAAAGAGAAACACCCTTAAACCAATGCAATTATTTTTTTTTTTTATTATTATTTTCACAAACACATCACCCACCACCCCAGCCTCAATTCAACCCATTCGTATTGATTGTAAAACGTTAAGTGCTGGGGTAGCTACTGATAAAGTATTCAACGCACAAAATAATCCAATTCATCGAAAAGTTTTATTTTTTTTTTTAAGACTTTTTTGTTTTGTACTTTTCTTCAATGCCCTCTTTTAATTTTGCATTCTATGCAACATCTGCTAAGCCCGCCGTTGCAGCTTTTGGCTACTAATGCTGCATCAACCATCTGCTTGACGTTCGTTGTCTGCGGAAATTTGGCGTAAATTTAATTCTTGTTGTAGATTTTTATCTGAAAATCTCTTTTTTTTTTCTTTTTGCTTGCATTCTTTTCTGTTTGAGTTATTCATTCATTGTATAGAGAGACGAACGATTATAAAACTAAAGTTGAAGATGCAAGAAATGAGTTACGTAAAGGAGAGGGGTTAAGAAAATTCACAAAATACCAGAGATATTTACACCATTTTTACTTATCACCAGCAGCTGCTGCTGGTATTGTTGGTTAGTTTTGATTGAATTTTTGTTTGAAAGAATGGCAGTAGAACTATTGCAGAAAGTAAAGACAGAAAAAAAAACTCGCAATTCAATGAATTCCATTTACATCTTGTTATCGCCTCATTATTATAATTTTTTTCTTTTCTTTTGAGCTATTTTTTTGGCTTTTTGATTACGAGAAATAAAGAAAAATAAATCGCGTCTAAAAATGTAATTTGCAGCTTATCGCATTTAAGTTGTTTGTGTAAAAGGAAAAAAATTTCATTTTGAGCCAGAAAAAAAATAAAGTATAGTTCTAGGCACTGTAAAAATATATCAGTTTAAAAAGTATAGTTTTAGGCGTTTGGATTTATTTTATTCCCTTATTTTATTTTGTTTTACTTCTTGTTTAATTCGATATTTAAAAGAAATTTTATGGTTTCATTATAAGAAAAAGGCTTTGTTCCAGGCAACTTTTATGTTAGTCTGGGTTAGTTTACTTTCATAATAATTAAAATAGTTTTTCCTACATTAGCTGAATTGAATGATTTTCATTTTAATTTCAATAAAATTTCTAAATTTTAGTTTGCTCTCATTCAAATGTTTACTGGGTTATGCCAGTTAATTTTTCAGTGTTTGTTTGCAGGCAAATAAAATGAAATTTGATGACAGTTCTCATTAACGATTCACAAAAACCTCTACATGATCTTCATTAAATTTCAATAAACGAGTCTGTAAGTGTGTGCACTACCAATTGTAATTATGTCACATGCATTTACATAATGTTTGTTGTGTTGCTTAAAACGTTTTCCCCAGAGAGTGTCCCATGTATTGAATGTGTATGCGGGTGTAATCTCGTGTGGTTTGTTGTGCCATTTTGGCAAAATATCTGTGATCCTTGTGACATATCGCGGTCGATTTGGTAGTTTCGCTAAAGTTGACAAAATATCTGCCTTTTAAAGGGCGTGCAACGTTTAAAAACGAATTGGTTTTACGCCTAAAATTATAATATGGCAACAGGTATGATTAGAAATTTGTATTGTGAAGATAATTTATTGGAAACATTGGACTTACAATGGAAACATTTGACAGAAGAGTAAACACGGTTTAAAATCACATTAGGGGGTATAACCTGCATGTTAAACGTTTTTGTCTGGCGCTTATGAACGAACTGTAAGAAGTTGAAGCAAAATGCCAAAGGACGATAGCCTGAATTCCATATATTTATAGATCCTCGACGGATCTATAAGAATACGTAATGGAAGGTTTACAAGAGACGATCCATAGGATATACAACCTTTAATGCGCTACCATTCCATTCTTGATTTGTAAATAAATATTGTTTTATTAACAAACTGATGAAGTGTATATAAAAAGTGTTAAATTTTATAGTCTACTTTTAGGGCATTAAAATATATTTTTGTTTACTTTAAGACTCTTAAACAGTGTTTGAATTTTTTCCCCTTTGAAGTGTTCTTTTTTCGTTAAGAAATATTTGTCTTAAGGGCATAAATGTATTTGTATGCATGTACATGTAGTGATGGTATAGTTGTTGTTCTTTTGTTGTTGTTGTTATTGTTGGCGTTTATAAGAAAAATTGCCTCTGGCTTAAGTTGTATGTATTTATCTCAAGTATATTATATTGTGTGGTGGTGTTTGCCATTGTATTTGTTATGAAAGTAAGTGCATCATTGGCACTTAACTTTAGAAAACGGTGAAGAGAGCAAAGAGAGAGAGAGAGAAGAGAGTTGAAGGTTTGAAATTCTGTTGCTTGGTTGTTTTGTTGCCCCCTTAAACATGTACTAAACGTTGCTATAAGTACTGGGGTTGTTGTCACAAAATTTTGCACAACACTTAAGCTTATCTGCTGCATCTTTTTTTATTTTATAACAACAATACCAATTTCTAAAAGAGCATGAGAGAGAGAGAGAGAGAGAGAGAGAGAGCGCAGAGGACTATGTTAGTGGCAGTTGCAAGAAAAACTACTCAGCTTTGAGAATTTTAAGTAGAAATAAAAACAAATGCTTAAAAAGAAAAGGAAATGCTCGAAAATGAAAGAAGTTTATAAATACTCTACTACTGCTACCACTACTACTAGAAAGATAGGAGGGCTTCTGAAAAGAGTGGCAAGAGAGAGAGAGAGAGTGAGAGTGAGAGATGCTGTTGCACCATTGCTATTGCCAAACAGCATAGAAAACAACCATTAACAACAAAACGATCTTAACGCCATCTTAAGCAACACTTAGCGTTGGAGTAACAGAAAAAACCAAACAGAAGTTGAAAACAAATAAACGACATGCCTTGGTCATGATACATAAAATAAAATGCATTTCGTAAGTAAATGATAACAAGAGCAACTGGAAAAATAATAAAAAAAAAACACAACCAAAAACGAAATTAAATTTAAACGACTTTGAAACAAATACAACCAGAAACTATAGAGAAACAAAAAAACAAAAAAAAAATTAAAAATAAAATAGAAACTTAATTAAGTTAAGGTTGTAAATAAAATATTTCTTTAGTTTTTTTATATTTTTTTTTTTTATTTTCTGGAAATTCTGTATTTCAGCATCAACGAAATTTCAATTTAAGTTTCCATTTTCGATTTTTCTGTAAATGCAAGTCCAAGTCCAAGTGCCTAATGATACTGCTGTTGCTGCTGCTGTTGTACTAGTTGTGCTGTATGCTCTTGTCTAATAAATTCAATAAACTTTGACCAACAAAAACAAAAAAAAAACAAACAAAATTGAATTTCTACTCGAGTTTGTTGTTTCCTGTCTATATAAACTACGTAGTTTTATTAGATTTTCTCTATGTATGCTGGGGCCAATTGTTTTGTATACTCTTCCAACAAACAAAAACAAACGAATGAATAAAGGAAAAAAACAAAAACAAAAATGAAATGAAATGAAATAAAAATAAATAAAATGCAATTGAGGAAATATTTTATAAATCTAATCAAAATACAAGATTGCCAAACAACCATGGATGATGCAATCGATATCCTTATACCAGTGCTGCTGGTCCCTATTGTTAACATACAAAACATGTTTCAGTAAACGAGACCACAAAATGATTTGCTTTTGATGTTTAGATTTACAACAACTTTCGAAATTGATCAATAAATTATACAAACGTTCATGCAAACATTTAAATAGTGGCTACCTGACATAGGTTTCTAATACTATTATAGCCTGTAAAGCACACTTGAAAACTTAAACAGCCTGCCGTTGTAGGAATCCAAGGATATTTTATTGTTCTGGTCCTTCTCATATAGCCTTACCGATCATTTTGACTAAATTGTCAAACAATAGTTGCAAGACACATGAGAATAATATTGGTACATACACATAGACCTCTGAATAGTTAATTTCAATCTGTTTCGCAATTATTTTTTTAATTGGAACAATGCAATCTCCAAGTAATGTAGCTAATTGCTATAACTGCCATATATTAACTTTCTTAATCCACCTGTGTTGGGTATTCTTGCAGAAATTGCACAAATTCGTGATTGCATTATTGTCTCCAATTGAATAAAATTAAGCCTCTCTTAATCACAACAAATCACAAACCTTACTAGCCCTGTATTAAAATTAAAAATATATGCCTTAAAGTATGCTATAATTTTTTATTAAGCAGATACATGTTCTAACATTCTTTTGAAATCGTTCCGTAGTAGTGTAGGCAACATTTTGTTTCATAATTAAATAAAATTCTTGGCCTACTTTAAGGTCTTTATCCTTATGAAAAACAATTTTTGAAATTTACACAATTTGTATTAGATTTATAGCATATTGAGAAATATAAATAATTTAAAAACGAATTTCACATTTAACACCTAAAACTAGGCAACAATTTTGGCAATACAATTTTTTTTTTTTCGGTTTTGTTATGCTAAACTGCGTTCATTTAAGTACACTTAATTTATCTCTATTAATAGTTTTACTTAAAAACCATATGTTTTTAAAAAAATAAAATTTCATTCATAAATAGTTTCGTATATTTTTATTAAAAAAATTATAAAATAAAATGAAAAAAAAAGATTGTTTAACCCAAAAACAGAAACAATAAAATCACAAAAAATATTTTAAAAACACAAGGGTATGTTGTATATATGCAAATATTTTTATAGCATACTTTATGGATTCATTTTTTAGATTTTTATTAAACTACTGAAAACAAAAAAAAAAAATAAACGAAAAAATAGAGAATGTGTATGCAGATACAAAGCTGCTCTCTCTCTGTATGTTTACATGTATGTCTGTATGGTATATAACAAATTTTTATTATACACATACATATATGTACATACATATGGAATTCATTTTTCTACGGTATATGTATGTATGTGCATATGGTTATGAAATTTGTATAATTTTTTTTTTATTTTTTTTTTAACAAATAAAAAATAAATACAAAACCCCTGGTGTAATTTTAACAACCTCTATAAATTATGGTCGAACACATATTCCCGTTTTTGCAATGCAAATTTACACACGAATACACATACTCATACGCATAGATAATTTCTTATATATGTATGTACCATATATGGGTGAGTTTACATTGAAGCAAAGTATAAAGAAAAAAATTTTCTGGCCGCTAAATTGCTATTAGGTTAGGATTCCTTTCGATTTTACCTCCTGAAACTAGAAATTTGTAACAAAGAAAATCTTGCTTATTGGGTTGGGTCTTCCCATGGAATGAAGTTGAATTTTCGTAAAGTATGCATTTAAGCTGAACATTGAAGTAGCATGGTTTGATTTTCATTGTTCAACCACTCGTTTGTATGAGCACAAGTATTTTTATTATTGTTATTATTATTTTTGCCATGTTTGTTTTTATTTATTTATTAATCCATGCTCTCTTTCTCTCTCTCTCTCTCTCTCACTCTATCTCTCTTTCGTCTCACTCTATCTCTCTCTGTGCTCTCGTTTAAGTTTATCAAATCACTTAGTGAAATTCATAGATCGACGTGCGTGCATTATTAAAACAAATACTCATGCCTATAACACTGCCACCACTTGTGGCATAATAAACAAACAAAAATATTATGTTGCCTATTTTGAGGAGGGTTAGTGCAAAATACACAAACAAACAAAAATTATAAACAATAAAAATTATTGAGAGTAAAAGAAGAGAAAACAAAGGTCTATTTATAGTATTTTAGTGGTATTATACGTTTAGATTAATTCAAGCGTATAACAGTTAAGACCCCTTGCATTATGCTTTAAAAAATAATAATAATAATAAATATTTGAAATAAATGGTTTTTCGGTATATATTAACAGCAAAAAAACTGTGTATCTTTTTTCTTCTTCTATATTGTACTTAAACGTTGTTTATTTTTGTTGTTATTGCATAAATAAATATCTTTTATTCTTACAGTTTTCTTACGCCTGGTTGGCTAATGCCGGTACAGTGTTTCTTATATTTTCATAAGCAAATAATTTCTTTGTTATTTAAGCGTAAATAATAGTGGTTTATGGCAAATACTTTTTTTTTTTTTTGCAAATAAATTTTCTATAAAATTGTTTTATTGCTAAGCACTATAATTTTTCTAAGGCGTAATTTAAATACTTACGTAATACTTCGTAATAATTATTGTAGGAAGTTTTTAAATAATTTTCTCAATTGCATTAGTTTGCATTAAAAAATGTAAAGCATAATTTTAGGCATTTCTTTGAATATTTTAAATCAACTTATTTCGTTTTGATTTAATTTCTCGTTTAAATATCTAAAATATATTTTAAAAACAAAACTTTTTTTAATATTTTGCCTTTAACAATTTAATTATTACATGACTGTATCAAAAAGAGAGAGAGAGAAAAAATACTGAGGTTTTTGATTACACATAGTAAGCTAACAAAAATAAAATAGAACCTCAATCATAGAAAATAAAACAGAATTGTAATAAAATATTTGTGTATTATTTACATAATGTCAAGTAAATATTTATTTTTATTTTCCTTTTTTTTTATTATTTTTCTGTGTATAAATTAATGAACTTTTACTCTGTATGGCTGGCATTCGTAATAATATTACGAATAAATAAATCCAATGACAATTTGTATATCACATCACATATATGAAATGCTTTGTATGATTGTGTAAGTGTCTATAACAGTACGATATTATAAACATAAGCTGTTATAGAAAATATGAAATCATATTTGTTTAACAGCATAAGACCATATGAGTCATTTTATGAATAAAATGACTGTTCAACAATATTATTTGTAATAAAAAATTTTTGATACTACAAACATCAAGCTTATAAAGCATACTTTAAACCTTTTTAACTAAAGTATACCTTAGGGTGTACTATACTGCTTTTTTATAATGTATAAGAACGTAAGTTTTTAATTCTAAATATTGTGTTAAATTTACGCATTTAAAATTCTTAGAAAGAATTTTTTTGTCCATTCATCGACCAAAACTTTTTCATTTAAACCAAAATATAACCCTCTAATATATGCTATTCATTTGCCTTTAAACACCATAAAAGTCAGGCCAAAAAAAAACGAATTGAAATGAAAATAAATCCATCCTAAAAACATGCTATACGGATTAACTGCGTTTACCATATAAACTAATACTAATACACCGCAATAATACGAACTAAAACTTTTGCAATACATCAAAAAAAAACTAGTTTACATACATATATACACATACACACGCACACACACACAAAAAGCAAATAATTTATTCGTAAAAAAAACAAAAATTTTTGTTCTTTCCAACAAAGAAAAAAAAGCTGATTTTGGTAAAGCTAAAAATTACTCATTTGTGTTTAGCTCATAAAAGTATGCTACAAAAAAATGTTTATTTATACTAACATGTAAGTAAATGAGTGTGTATGAGCACTAGTTTATGTATCTGTATTATAATAAAAACTAATATTTACAACAAAACTCCGTTAAGCATACATACATATGCTGTAAAAAAAAAAAACAAAATAATAAATGGAGAGAATGGAGAGAGAATGAGAGTCAAATAAATTGTTTTCCATATAATGATTCGGATTTATCCCTAAGCCTAGCATTTTATAAACCCATAAATGAAAACGAACAACACAGTGCATCAAAGCTGAAACGTGATAATTTCGGGAATTTATTGTGTGTTATTTTTGAAAACAATAATTCTCAATTAATTGATAATCTCAACGTAGTGTAGTTGATAGTGTGTTGCCACGTCTAATAAGACCTTGCAATAAAAATTCCCTTCATAAAAACACTATGTGAGCGAACTTAAGACTAGTGGCCTTATGAACTGTTGTTTCGCATCAAATTTTCTTCTTATATACCACATATGTATTCCTGTTTTACTGTGTAACTTGTTATAATTTTTTTTCATTGCCTACATTTAGGCATTTACACATTGTATGTGTAAATATTTAGTATTTTAGCTCATTTCACTGTGTCTATTTGCTGGAGACAAAATAAAAATGCAAAAAATCTAAAGCATATATTTTAACTAACAATCTCTATAACATTTTAGGCCACAACAAAATGAAACAACAAAAAAAGAAAGAAAAACAATGATAATAATATAGCATATTATAAGGGATATTTTTTTATGTTGCTATTTCCCGCTATTTTAATTTGACTTTTCTGGCTGTCGGTTTATTTTTTCGCATTACAACAATATAAAAGAGAGTACAAATGTTTATGCACCAAGTTTTCAAAGCAAATAAATTCTAAATTGTAGACAAAATCTACAATTGTTGCATTTATCGAATAGAATAGAGTAGAATGGAATGGTTGTGGCAAATTTGTATGCAAATTATTATAATTTTTCGTTTTCATTTTGTTATGGTTCTGTATGTTGTGTTGTAGTATTTTTTATTGTAATATTAGCTTTTAGTCTATACTTTGTAAACTGTTTAAGCCTAAAAGTATGCCAGTTATTTTGTGTTTATTTACAAGTAAATTATTGTTTGTAAAAGGCTAATGGTTGAAATATGTTGATATTCAAACAAATTTGGAAATCCTAACAAAACTGTTTTCCCAACATAAAGTTTTAATTAAAAATGTATGAAGCTTATTGCCCGTCTAAACTCATTATTGGCTTTGACAATTTTATGCTGGAAAATTTAATAAACGTTGACAGTTACTTTCTGACAGTTCATGGTACCAAACCACCTGTGTGCCTGCTGAACTTTGTGCAACATTTTCCTCTTCGAAAACAACAATTTTAAATTAGAAACATTTCTTCTTGAGTAGCTAAAAACCTCTCCCTCGCTCATTTATATTTTAATAAAAATTCTCTTGTGTGTTAAAAGTCTGTCATTAATAATTCATATTTCCCTCCGTTTTTTTTTTTTTATTTTATTTTTATTGTTTCATTTCTTTTTGATTTTTGTTTTATTTTTAATTATTATTAAATTAGTCGTTATACTTACAGTTGTTTGCCCATCTTCTTGAACAACAGCAATTATTTTTTGTTTTTGTTTTTATTTAATGCATACTTTCAGGCGTATGCAAGTGAAGTGAACTTTTATCATTAAACTTTTCATATTAATATTTCTTTATTTATGTTGTTTTTAATTATTGTTGTTGTTGTTGTCATTGTTGTTCCATACAATACGTAAATATTTTTGTTTACTCACATCTTTATGTATGTTGAAAAAAAAAATAAACGCATAAACAAAATATGCGTAAATTTGTTTTCAAAAATAAACTCATATTTCAAGCGGGTAAATTGTTTCAATCCTTTCACAGCTTAAGCTTTAGTAGTTAAACATAAAAGCCAGCAAATATCCTCTGGCTATTTGTCAGCACAGCAACAGAAATATCGCAAATATTTGCTTACTCATGCGCTGGTACTGAAGGCAAAAGAGAGTATTTAACCCTGTTCAAGAGTAATTTGCGATAAGCAACCAAACATGGGAAAAATTGAAAATTAATTATGAATTAATTTCTTGAAAAAAAAAAAACATCCTTATTATCTGTCTTAAAAAGTTGCATACAATATTTTTATATGCCTTAAGATAGGCTTCAGAATATTTAATAAATATGTATTCTCAATAAGAAATATAAGTTTTAAATATATTTCTCTTAAATACAGCCATAAGCAATACAGCCAAGAAAACAAAGCATATATTTTAAACTTTTTGTTAAAAAGCCTTATGTTTGAATGATAGTTAGCCTATCTCTATGCCACAAAATTTAGTTTTTCCTGTCACATCATCTATTAATTGTCTTGATGACTTTTCTGTTAGTATATCTCACCCTGTATTCCATTTCTATCATAGCTATGACTTTAAAAACAAAATAAAAGATGAATTTCAAAGTAGAACGTTTTATTATCTTTAAATTTTGTGGCCTACATTTAGGCCAAATCTAAGGTTTTATGGTTTTTCTGTTTCTGTACATTTTTGCAGTTCATTTGAATTTCTTTATCTTCGCATTTACCTTTAACCATAAATCTTGTTTTCGTTTTCTAAGACATTTCAACATTTCCTATCTACTTTTAATATAATTTAATATTCAAAAGTAAAACCATAAAATATCTAAGCCTTGAGATAAGCATTTGTGTTTTACGAGCATGTCTTATGAGTTTCAAAAATTGATAACGACACATCCGACCGCCATAAAACCTTAAAAATTAACGAAAGAAAAAAAAAATAAAACATTAGAAAACATAAAAAGAAGCACATAAAAAACGCTTCAAACTGAAGAAACGAAATTCTCAAGACATGAAGAACAAAGGAATTCAATAAAATTGAAGCATAAATCTGGAGTAAAATAAAGTCAGATGTTTTATTATTAAAACTCCGAATAAATATACGAACGGGTATTTTATTATTTATTGAAATACTTTCATATTATCATACAAAGTGATTATGCTTAAAGCCTAAAAGCAGGCTTAGAATTTGTCAAAAATCCATATGCTTGTGGCTTAACATAGTTTGTGGAGTGCCTTATAGTAATTGAAATTTAAATTCCAAATTTTCTCGGAATTTTTTTAATGCAGCCCTAAAAGTATGCCAATCTTTTTTGGTCTGCAATTTAGAGGAAAAAGAAACGTTTGTATTTACAAAGAGAGGAGAAGAAAAAACAGTTTTTCTAACATTTGCATTTTGACCATTTGTTAAATTACCGAGAAGAAAAATAAATAAAATGTGACAAACAAAACAAAAAAAAAAAAGAAAAAGAAAAAGAAAAACGAATAAATGTGCCATAATATAAAACAGCATAAAAGTATGTGTTCTTATGTAAACGCCAAGAAAGCTGCTTTACATTTTTTTTCTTGTCTTTTAGTTTAAACAAATTTTATCAATAATATTTGCATAATCTTTAGAATAGAAATTCTTTTCTTTTTCTTTGGTAAACGCATTTTGAAAGTTTTATAAAAAAAACGAAAAAAAGGATCGTCTAAACCAGTATGTAGCCGACACACTCGATTTTACTACTGTTAACAGCATTGGTGGTGTTCAATGCCAACACATGTCAGCTGCAACATTATACTCAACATTGTCGTCGTCACCATCATTTCCATGATTTCTTTAACTTAAACAAACAAGTTATAAAACAAGAGAGATAGAGAGACAGAGAAAGAGAGAGAGAGAGGGGGAAAAAAACTCAATAATGTGTTGTCATAGTAAATACAAATACAAGTTCTACATTATGGGAGTCATTTCATAACAAACTCGTACATTTCGTTTTATTTTTTTAAATTAAACTGAGATGTGGTTTATGCTTTGCAGTTCAAAGTTGAAACCATATTTTTAGCAATATTTGAATATGAATTACTATTCCTTAACAAAATAGAATCTTTTAATGGATAGCCTTTAATAAAATTGAAACTTAATTTGAACCATTTTTTAAGTAAAATTTAAGTACAAATAATAGCTTTTGGGTATTCAAGAGACTTACTTAATTGGTAATTACAAGCCTTTTGTCAGGATTACGTCCTAGTTTCTCACACTGCCTACTGTGGTGTGTGTTAATTTTATTTATGAATGGTAAGACCGAACTACCTATTTTTGAAAAGCTTTTCATTTCAATTTACTTATTACTACCCGAGTTTTTGCCAGAAATTTACTGCAAGAAAGTGGCCTAAGAAATGTTTTTTCATATTTCGTTCTGTCAAAGCTGTCTGACATATGGTTTGAACAATGGTCTTGCGTTTAATAGGGTAACACACTACCTACAAGACTACTTCGACTACCTCGAGATACATAACTTTTAACTCTCACTATCCAAAAAACTTTTTCCACGAACTACACGTTAAACAAACCTTAAATGTATTCTGAACACTTAGCTTTCATAGGCAACATTGCCATTTCGTAATGACATTCGTGGATAGATTCTCTATCTAATATAGGTATACATATCAGATATCACCTATGAGTATTCAAAATAATGAGTAGAATTGAATCATGCTCATAATTTCTAATACTTACGTATACGCATTCCTACTTATTTTACTATCATGGAACCTCTCCGCTACTCATATTCAAAGTTTGAAGTACTCATCATATTCATACTTAACAACATATATGATGTTGTTGATTTCGACTCTCCATAACACACAAAATAAGTATGAGTCGCATACGAACACTGAAATACATACTACAAGGTTGTCTGTTTGCTCTGCTTGCTGTTCTGTGCTTTTTTGCTTATGCGTCTTTTTCTTTTGTTATAAATGCAACAACAACTAAGGACTGTAAAAGTATTTTTCTAAAAGTTGAATCTAAAGGTTTGAATCAAACATACTTCAAATGGTATGAGTTTGATGTCAACGTTGCATGCGTACCCATTTCATAGCAACCTGTACTTATAAATCAACGTTGTGGTGGGGAGTACGAATGAATCAGAGTACATAGTTAAATTTCAATATTGTGGACTCACTAATATTCAAAATTTCATGAGTGCTTATGAGTAGTGAAAAAACGTTACATTGCTGGAAGTAGGAGTTTTGATTATTTAAGAAAAAAATTTTTTTTTTAAATTAACATTCCAAACTCTTTAATTTTTTCCTTATTGTCGTAGAGAAATTTTAATTCCAATTTAGCTTTTATTGGTTGGTTACGACAAATCAAAGTCAAAGTGTTGTTACAGACACAGTGGTAATATGAGGCTGAAGCATGATGATGTTGTTGCTGTGGGAGAGAGAGAGAGTGGGTTAGTGGGTTAGTAAATGTAAATTATTTAACAATGATTCAACAGAAAATTGTTATGCTTCACCATTAACAAATTGTATTTAATCAAAGGAAAATCACTGTTTATTCATTTAAAAAGATTTTCATTTACCAACCTACTCCTCCTCTTGCGCTTAATTTCTCATTCTCCATTACGTGTTACAGCGTCTTGTAACATTGCCAGCAAGTGAGTTACATGACAGCCGTTTGATTCATCTCTGTCTGTCTGTCTGTCTGTCTGTCTGTATGTCTGTCTGCCTATCTGTTTGTCTGTGTGTTTGCTGTGATGTTTATGCTTAAATGCCATCCATATTGTCTTCGGCTATAATGTTGCTGAAATTATTCATGAAATTTCTGTGTTACTCTCTAACGAATCTAAATAAATAATGAAAAGACGCAAATATTTTTGCCACCCAGATTTAAACGCCCACTTAAAGTATATTCAAGTATTTGTTACACTCATACATACATACACACAAGCATATAGCACATACACTCAATTGTTCATGTTTTATGTTGTCTTCCGTAATTTTTATTTCTGAAAAAGAAGGAAAGAGGCACGCATGACATCATTTTTGCTTCTACAATTAAATGTTTGCTTAAGTACAAGTATTAATCTAAGTGTAAGAGAGAGAGAGAGAGAGAGAGAGAGAGAGAGAAAGAGATAGAGATAGAGCGAGTTTTATTATCAATAATAAAACGTAAGAAAACCTTGAAGAATTTAACACGCTTAGACAAACGATTTCGTTAAGCCATTTTTATTTGGCTCATGTTAGAAAAAGAACAGAAAAAAAAAATGTGAAAATAATATCATGAAACCGTAATAAGGACAACAAAAATATTGTAATGAAAAAAAAGACAGACGGAACGGTGACGAGAGGAGAGGAGAGGAGAGAAATACTTGAAATTCTGTTTTCGGTTTTTATGACAAACAATTCCATCATAATGATGTCTCGGTAATGAGTACTGTAAGAGTGATAAAATTTATGACAAGAAAGAACAAAAAAAAAAAAAACAACAGAAAAAAAGGGCACAGAAAACGTACATATTTGTTTAAAGCAAATATTTAATATTACTTCAGCCTGTCTTAAAGGAAACACACTAGTCAACATATTGTCTGTTTTTCTTCTTATGTGTGCGTCATAATTGTTTATGAATAAAATGTTAACCTATGGTTGGTGGGTAGGCAAGTACTCTTTAAGTTAAATTTAATCCAGAAAAATGTATGAATTTGATGCTCTTTTAACCTCCTTGAATGATTCAATAAAACTGAGTTAATCCTTGAAAGTAGGCAACGTTCTTAATTATTTGATGTCTTTGACTAAAGTATGAAAACTATACAGCAAATGGTACATGGACATTCAGGATTTGATCGGCTATTAGGTAAGATTTACTACCTTGAGTCGATTATAGTATCGTCTAGGTTATCTAGCAGGTTGTGTGTTGGTTCATTAGATGTGAGGTTATAGTTCAAACACCAGCTCAGACAACTCCAACAAAACGAAATAGGAAAAAATATTTCTTTCTGTGAGTAAATAAATTATCATGAAATGGTTCTCAAAAATCTGTCGTTCGGAGTCGACTTTAGCCATCGGCAACGGCATGGATAAAAATCAACACACATCATGGCTGGTGTAGGCAGCTACGCTGTAATACTGACTAAATGGTTGTAAAAACTAATTACGTAAGTAACTGTCCTAGATGTGGGAAGAATTACTGCTCGGCTCTCAATATTGCCACCGAATACTCTTTATATCTTGGATGTACGATAATAGTCATCTACATACATAGCTTTATTGAAACATTAAACAGATGTTGAAAAGCTAACTCCCTTCACACCGTAATACATACGTTTATTTGAATAAAAATTTATTCGTTCTTCTAAAGTGACCTCTAAGTTCTCCCCCTGAAATATGCTACAAATTTTCTCTTGTTCAAGTTTTTTTCTCCCTCTCTCTCTCTCTCTCTCTTAATTCGTTATTTTATTGACTTATCCTTATAGATCGTATTAAAAATATTTCGAACGAACCATTAAGATATTGTAACTAGCAAGTGGTGTTACGGGTAATCGATAAATTTTTAAAATCGCTAAAAATTAATTGCCCCTAAGTAAACAAACAATTTAATGTTTTAGTCTGTCAACAAATATTCGATAAGTGTTTTTAACAGCCTTAGTTTTCTTTTTCTTTCTAAATTGCGTTTGCCTTCCCCTAAAGACGTATTTGAATACTTTTTTGCCTTTAAATATGCTTTAAAATCTTTTCTTGTTAACAACATCTTTTGTTGTGGTTTAAGGAGTATTTTGTTGTTAAGATTTTATTGTTTGTTGTTTTTTCTATGATGAAAGCTTTTCATTTTTATGGTTTGTCACACGCTTCAACTATTTTAAAAAGTTTTCGCTTTTTTCTTTCCACATTTTCGTTTTTCAATTTACGAAAAGAGATTTTTCGAGAAATTTTAATTAAACAAACCATTGTCCTTAAAGAATTCTATTATTTTGCTTTTGCTTTGCTAGCACTTGGCCATTAGTTGCTTGAGAGCGGTGGGTGCGTTGGTAGTAAGGCAGAGTAAAGAAAATTCAAATTCATATTGGAAATTAAATTTTATTTTCTATTTTCTTGCAGCAATCTCTGTAGAAGCACCTCTGCAATATTCCCTACGATGAGTAAATCTCTAAACGGAAATTAAAAATGTTAAAAGTTAAAAGTTGAAAGTTTCTGGCAAAGTTTTGAGAATTATTTTTTTTTTATTGAAATAATCAAATTTTAAACGTTGTCATTGAGAAAAATATTAGTTTCTACAAAATTCTCTTGTTGAAACCTTAATTTCCGTCATAATTGTTTATGTTTCATTAACATTTTTTTCTTTCTTTATTTATTTTCTTTCTTTTTTTAGCCACTTTGGCTTTACTCCTTATTAGGGGAGAGGGAGAGATAGAGAGGGAGAGAAAGAGAGATAGGACGGGGTAAATGAGTATCTCTTTGTATAAATTTGACCCTTTTTAAATTGTAATTTTCCAAGTCTTTACCTTTCACCCCATTATTGTTGTTGCCTTTTGTTTGAGCTGCCACTAATGCTAATTTACTGCTGCCTCAACAGCAGCACATAGAAGTTAAAAGAAAAAAAAACTGTGTGGCACATTGCTTAAGGGTGTTGGAGAAGTGACTGCTGTTGTTGCTGTGTAACAATCTGCATGTTTTTAATGTTCTTAATGTTCTCTTTCTTCTTCTGTTTTCATTTTTCCAAACGCATTATAAAAAGAAAAAAGAAACTAAATTTCCGAAACCATCATACTCCTCGTGTATCTAAGATAAGTCCAACCTATCTATACACAGAGTACAGAGCAAAGCATTGCTTTCAGAATCTTTCTATACGAGTATTCTATAGGAATTTTATCACTTTTATTTTTATTTCATTTTTATTACATGTTTTCGTTTTCGTTTACAAAGAAAACGTAACGTTTTCTGCCATGTTGCTTCGAATCTTTAAATGAGAACAAAAATATCAAGGGGGGGAGAATGAGATGCCATTGTTCTACTAAACAGGTCAGCAGCAGCACCACCATCATCTATTTAGATGTGGAACACACTGCTTGACTTGTAATGCTTACAATAACAACGACAAGCAACAACAACAACATAACAAGCAATAGTCATAACAACCGAACAAATTTTCTAAACAACCCCGGAACAAAAAAAAAAAACAAAAAAAAAGAACCTGACAACAAAAGCAACAACAATAGCATCCTTAGAAATATAAACAATAACAAAGCCAAATGGTAAGATGGCAAGAAGGTACGAAGATGGGGGAGGGTAGGGGGGGGTGGTAGGTTAGAAGTAGCAGAAGCAACAACTAATTTCCCAGAAAATATTTTGGCACGTTTAACTGCTGAAAATGTGTTACAAATTTGCTTTTTATTACAAAAGGATGTTAAGGACTTTTATTATAGCACCAACTCCACCTCTCCCTAACCCCTAAAAGCACACTACATACACTACTGGCCTTACTCCATCACCCACACTGCCAGTCGTGTCGTGTTTATTTAAGATGATAACAAGATGGCTGTTATTATTTAGTTGTGTTATGTTTTATTAAACTTAAATTTAATTTACATTTTCCTTTAAAACAAAAATGATAATTTTGTTTACAAATAATATTGACTATAAGCCTTAAAGTATACTTGGCTTATTATAAAAATAAATAAGGCCTAAAGAATGCCTAAATGCTTATTGCTTAAATAAAAGCAATAAGAAATGAAAACTACAATACAATTATTATTTAAATTATTACAGGGAATACCTAAAAGTATGCAAACAAATTATTTATTTTAAGCAAAACAAAAAACAACTCATAACTAATGAAAGGATGGTGATGGTATTAAATGAAATACATTAACGTTAGTCATTTAAATTAGAATATGAAAATTACCAAATAATGCTAAATAGAATGCTATTAAAGCCTTAAAGTAGGCCACAAAATTTTTTAAAAGAATAAAAAAATTTAAAAATACTTAAAACTGTGTTACAATTAACCCCTTAAAATAGGCAACAGCGCATTAATTACAAAAAGTTTAAACATTGTTAAATTGTTGATGATAATGCCTTTAAATAGGCTATAAAATCATAAAGTAAAATGAGGATAAAAACATTGCCACCGCGATGCTGGTTAGTCGAGCCAAATAATGATCTCTATGACGGGTTTGACATGTAGCACGATCTGTACTTTTTTTACTTAGAGATTATTTCCTTATGTATTAAATTTTCTCCAAAATGTGTCCCATTAGACTAGTCCAGTTCATATTCTTGAGTTCCACTGTTTTTTCTTAGTTTATCTTAGATTTTCTACTTCTGATCGCATTCACTATTCGCAGTAGAAGAAGGGTTTCGTACTTTATTAACTGCTGTAGACGTTAAACACATATCAAGAACATGAGACGTTTACTCATTTCATTTTTCTCTAGCTAAGTTATTAGAAAAATAACTTTATTACTGTTGCCTATCTTCAAGGGGCTATATTACTTAAATATCGTATTTAAACTGTTTATTTCTATTATTTTTTCTAATTAATTTAAAGACAAATTAAAATTGATTGTATTTCTCTCCTCTACAATATTACAATAACAATTATCACTTATAAGTTATTCAATAGCAATGTCTTTAAAGTGGCAATTCCCCAGATGGTGGTGATTGCATATGAAATCTAAGGACAATAATCATAATTAAATATGAGCACAAAGGAAAGAGAATAATTTGACCTAAAATTTTAAGCAAAAGGATGGGAAAGTACACTTTATGAGTTAATTATAAAGCAAATATAATACAATAACACACGCACAAACAGCTGCACATGTATTACAAAGTTTCATTGGCTTTTACTGCTGTGCGGATGATTTATTTAAGGAAGAAAATTTTTGTTTCCTTTTCATCAAATTCACTTTTGATGTACCTTTACTGCAAAGTATGCTTCATATTTTTAATAACTGTATTATTATTTTAAAAAAATTTTGACATATTTATAGGCGCCAAAAGAAAAATAAACTGAAAATTTTTATTTTAGAAAATATAATGGCATGAAATGGACTATCGGAAATGAAATAAACTAAATATTCTTATTTTAATATATTTTTTTGCTTAGTGTGGGTGTACATAAGGCATACTAAACTTATTTTTTTATAAAATAAAAAAAATTATAATAATTTTGTTTAATTATTCTTTTTTATTTTTATTTTTCTTGCAGGTATGGCATTTTCATGTCTAACTTCTTATTAAATGTTAAGTAAGTAATAAGATTTTTAAGTTTATTTAATATAAATTTAAAAGTAAATGATTGCCAAAGTAGTTTTGTGAAATCCTTAAATTCTGCTTCAAAAATTGAATACAAGATTTCCTAAGAATGGAAAAATAAGAACGTACACTGTCATGGAGCCATCATGGGAAAGTGTAAATACTCAACTAGGGTATATAGCTCCGCTTTTCAATTATTTATAATTTTTTTTTATTTTTTAATTTATTTAAACGTCTGTTGTAAACAAAAACTTTCGTCCTAAAACGTCATCCATAGTTTTGATGGCAATAAATTTATGTTTCTTTCCGTTTTTATTTGCATTTTCCTAATTTAATTATTGAAATGGTTTCTGGAAAACATAACAAAATAAATACGATTTAATACTTTTCTCGTTTGATACGTTAAAATATTTATTTTCGTCTCAAGTAAAATTGTGTTCAAGTTTAGAATTTGAAATACCAAATACAAGTCAATTTTACTACCCACATATTTTCTATGAAACCATAACCACCGATGGTACAACTTTTCCACAAAATTTTATTTTTTTTTTCACCATAAAAAAAAAAACAGAAAATCCTCAAAATAAAAAAGTATGAAATTTAGTGTAAAAAAGTAAAATGGTGCCAAAAAATAAAGTTTCAAATACAAAAAAAAAAAAAAGTAAAATTAAAAGAATTAAAAACAAGAGAAAAACAATTCGATTTATGATATATGAGTTTGTAAACTACTGGTTTTGTTGGTCACATGTTCATTTTGCCATGGCAGTACTTCCACAAATACTATATATTCGGTAACCAGTTTTTTATACTTTTTTTTGAAGCACAGGAGAAACAAATAAAGAAATTCAAAATATTTTTTTCTTGCTTTTTTACCAAAAAATTAATTGAGTAAAAATTTTTTATGTGTTTATACCCCTACACATTCGCACAACCATTTTTTTCTTCCTAAAAGTATGCACCTAAAACAAAAGAGAAATATTTAAAAATAAACTTAAAAAAGCAATTATTTACAGTAAATATTTAATACCTAAGCAAATATTCAATTCAAGACTTTTTAGTTTTAATATAAAATGTTTAAAGCATACTTTTAGGTGAACTGTTTAGTTGTTAGCTTAAATAAGAACAGTTCAGCAGTTTTAGACTTCTAAGGAGAAATTTTGAGTGTTTTGCTTCAAAATCATTAACGTTAATTATAAAGCAAATATAATACTATAACACAGGCACAAACAGCTGTACATGTATTACAGAGTTTCATTGGCTTTTACTACTATGAGGATTGTTTATTTAAGGAAAGCAATTTTCTTTTCATTAAATTCAGTTTTGAAGTACATTTACTGCAAAGTATGCTTCATGTTTGTAATGACTATAGTATTTTATTTCAAAAAAAAAAAAAAAAAAAAAATCGGCATATTTATAGGCGCCAAAAAAAAAACGAACTGAAAATTTTTGTTTTAGAAAATACAATGGCATGAAAAGGACTGTAGTAGATGATATGAACTAAATTTAATTTATAATTTAACAGAATATACATATTTTGTTAGGAAACTTTATCATAAACGGTTGTTAAACTGTCCTGCAGTGGGGCAAGAAATAAAAACACTCTACTTGTGAATAATATGATTGACGAAAAAAGAAAAATTCCTTAAATTCTATTATAAATTTAAAAAATCCATTTGAATATGATTTTATGTAGTTTTAGGCGTTAATTCTCTTTTATACTACACACTCCACTTCTTGTAAACCTTTACTGCCATACATTTTATTGAAATCCTTTTTAGAAATACATTTTGTTGTATATACTCTAGCGTCTATCCTTTTATACGAAAAGACATTTTCTAACCAGGAAATAAATTCAAAAATAGAAGAAAATTTTGGTTTCTTTATCGGTTTATACTTCTCTATTGCAAAATATTCTCATTTCTGCTCTACTAAATCAGCCAAATGCCCCTTACATGTATGCTACTATTTTGTATATTTTCTTTAAAGGAAACAAACCCCACTTCACTACAACAAACAAACAAAAAATGAAGTATTTTATCACAGTAAAATATATATTGTATGTACGTATGTACATAGATATTTAGAGATGCTTTTATATGCATTTGGAAAATGCGTTTTTATTCGTCGTTTTTGCATTTGATCCGGCAATAGGTTTATCTAAAGGAATTTTCAATGTCTCGCATAATAGATTTCTATTTTTTTTTTATTCTGATACTTTTTTTTTTTTTGCTTGTTTTTACGAAAAGCTTTTGACAATTGATTTTATTTTGAGCTGCCAAGTCATACAGTCTCCATTAGATATATTCACTTATGACAGTTTGTTTAGTTTTATCAAAAAAAGGAAGCAAGCAAGTGAAACTATTTTTCGACAACTTAAAAGTACTACTCAGTAGATAAGCAGTTGGTAATACTACTAGTACCGAGGAATATGGAAAAGTATGTTCTATCCTATATGGAGTGTAAATTTATAACGCATGCATTTTCGGTTTTCGAATTGGTTTTCCAGAGTTTTGAATCATTCCCACAAGTTTTAAACTGCCAGAAATTGTTTGATGTGCAACACTTAACATTTCTGCCATTTGTTTCCGGCTCCTGAAGTATCATATTTAACCAATATTGTTTGTTTCGAAGTGCTCAAACCTTTTTAATTCTCTTCCTGGTTCATTATTACTTACAATAAAATTGTTATCCTGAATCGTCGAAATCATCTTCTGCATGTTGTTTTTGATATCGCATGTTTAACATATGCCTCGACAAGCATTCGATGCGACTCTCTAACTTTTCTCTTCAAATGAGAATAAGAAATTAAGGCTTTCCTCATCATTCATCATGCAACTTTCTCTAAAAGTTTCTCACATACGGTGTTTGGCATTAGGAAATCGAATTATTCTTTAATTTAATGCAATTTAAAAAAAACATATGCTCTATATGGCAGTAATTCTCGTTTTTTTTTTTGCCACGCCCTAAAACCAAACTAGGCGTGTGTGGAAACCTGTTTTTTACGATTTAATTTTTAGTCTATTGATTTTTTTATTATATGCTGCCTAATGTTATACTTTAAAATAAAAAAACTCCCCCTAAAATATGCTTGAAAAATGTCACTTTTGAAGGTATTTGCAAATAGAACGTTACCAAACAAAATCATACGACAAAATGTTAATAAACATTTTAATAAAAGAAAAAAAAAAAGAAAAACCAGAAAGCCTTTAAATGAAAAATACCGTTTTTTATTTATTTATTTAAGTTATACAAAAAGAAGTTAAGTCGGTAATGGTGGTGGTAGAGTGAGTATAGTGCTGCGAACAAAATCCCTTACGTTTTATTATTTTTTCTTTTTTTTTTTTTGAATATTGAAAAGCAAGAAAATGAAAGGTGTTGTATAGCCCCGCAATAACATGATAATAACACGGGCCAAAAAGGTGTTTAAATCGCATTATTCTACCCAGTAATGTATTATAATGTGACCTTTTTATGGCTGGCGGCAGTATTCACAGAGAAGGGGAACTTTAAAATTCCCTTAATAAAGGCAGGTTATTTAAGAAAATTTATGTTTTAAGATATTTTCAAGTTCTTTTTTCTTTCGGCTTTTGCTACTTTGTCCCCATTTTATTTCTTCATTTATATTTATTTTTTTCTCTTTTTCTTCTTTTTTTTTCTTTTGCTTAAGACACACTGTTAAAGGTATTTAAATTCTAAAATGATAAGCTAATTAACTAAAGGAAAAAAATCTCTTCGGTTTTCTTTTTTCATTTTTCTTGAACTTTTAATGTCTGCCATTGCTTCTATAAATGCCAGTGCTGTTGTTGTTGTTGTTGCTGTATTATTTTTTTTTTATAATTTCTATATTATTAAATACAAAAAAAAAAAAAATAAAAGAAGAAAAGAAACATTTTACTTAACAGACGTTGGTAATTTACAAACGTATTACAAGAAATGTCACCATTATTCAAGCTTAGCAAAAATGGTTTTCTGTCCCTCCTTTAATTTTTTTTAGACGATCTTTCTCTCTCTCTCTCTTTCTCTCTCTATAAGGCTGTCCCTTTCTGTATTCACGCTGTTGTAATGTTTTTTGTGTTTGATTATGTGTTTTTTTTTGCCTTTTTTTCCTTTCGTTCTTCAACGTTTATAAATTCTAATAAATTTGATTACCATGACCAAAGCATTCTCCTAAAGAAAAGGACACAACAGAATAAATGAAATGAAATGGTCTGGTCTGGTCTGGTCGCCCCCCTTTTCTTCATTTTTATTAAGAAACATTTTTACTGAGGGCTTGTAGGAGTTGTGGACTATTAGGGAAATCATTATTATCATCGAATATAAATGGTGGATGATTAGAAAAATAAATTTTAACTTTCATAAAAGAGAAGATGAGGGAGTTTGTTCATAGAAAGAAAAAGTTATTAAATTATTTTCTTTTTTTTTACACCTAATGGTATGCTACTGTTTACTTTAAAGTTAAGCTAAAACGGAGAAAAAGAAGAAGAAGAAGAAGACAAACAATTATCAAAGGTCTTTACATAAAATGAAAAGTCGTTTTTATTTAATGCATATGCTTTAGGAGAGTTTTTTAAGGTTTTATATTTTTTTTTTCTTTTCAAACATATTTTCAGGCTTAATATTAAATTCTTTTGAAAAGTGCTCTTCTGATCTTTGCTTTTTCTTTCCACATTGTCAAATTGAATTAATAATTATATTGAATGTGTTTGTAAGATGTCATAAGCAGATTTGTAAAGGAAATTTTCAAGCATAAATTTATTTGTTTAACATACTTTTAGGCCAAAAACACAAATTGATTTAAATTTAGCGGCTTAACAGTTTTGAAAAACAGTTTGAAAACTACTTTTTATATACAACTTTAGTAAGGAAACCACTCTTATAGTTACTTAAGTCACGCTTATGAAGTCCTGAAATACTCATGGTTTTTCTCTAATCCTTATCGCCACAGTGTATGTTAAAGGTCTGTCCTAATATATCATTGTTCCACAATAATCAATGTGACGTTTCTGCTCATTTTCTCAGCTTGGTTTTCTACGCAGTAAAAGGCATCCAATGGAGTAATTATTAATCGCCATTTTACATTCCATAACGGTCAGCTAAATCATGACTTTTAAACTTAGTTTTATCAGAAATATTCTTCAGCTCAATGCTTATCTCTACTATAAGCAATTCCAATTTAATATTATGTTTGATATCATTGTTAAATTTAATAGTTTGTAAAAAAAAGTGGTATGCCGCACCGAATCTTATTGCCAAAAGATTTCAAATCACAACACCTTTTCACTCTTTTCATATTTAAAGGAAGTTTCTTTCTATTCATCTTTTTCTGGGAACAATTTTTCGTAGTTCAAATGCAAAGCATTTCTAAAAAAGTATAGCATACTTTAAGGTTATCCATCTAGTTTTTTCCCTCCATTTGCTTGTTGCAAAAACATTGAAATTTTTTTTTAATTTAAAGTGTAAAACCTTGTAATACTTGTTGTACAGGCCATAAATAAATATGAAGTACGAGTATTACTGCCAGTCATTTTGTTTCATTTTTCTTATATGCGTTTTTTTTCTTCTCTCTCTCTCTTTGTTAGAACACCTTGATTTCACATATTTTGTCATTTTTTTCTTGTCTAAAATATGCATTTTTTGTTTTGTTTCTTGTTGTTTTTTTTTTTTTTTTATTACCATTCTAACCTTAAAAATGTTGACATTATTTTTACTTTCATAGATGATGTGTCGTGTTGTTTAGTGTTAGTGTGTTCGTGTTCATACTTCATTCTGTTGTAGAGTGGTTTTCCGAGTGTCAATTCATTCATTTTCTACGTGGTAGAAAGCGAGAGATGAAGTTGTTCATTTTCATTTTTCGTTTTAGTTTTTTTGGGGATTTTTTTTTTGCTACACATGTTATTGCTATTTCAACAACATAAATCCTGGGTATGATCTGACAACTACTACTACTACTACTACCACTACTACTACTACACATATGCACATTCTTATGGGGAAAAAACTCTAAAAATGTTTGATGTTTGCTTACAATACTGCAGGAAAAAAATGCACAACAAAAGCAACAACAGACCTCAACTCAACTAAACTAAAACGAAAAAACGACAAAAATTTTTTCTTTTATAAGAAAATGCTACTAAAATACTAATAACAACAACAACAACAACAGCAACAGCAGCTACTACAACGTCATTGTAAAGTTGGTCAACATATTTCTTTGCTCGTTCGTTTGTTTTTTTTTTAGTTTTTTAATACACAGTCAACCATGTTGTTAATGGGTAGCCGTAGTCTCTTTGCTCCCACCCGCTCCTTCTAGCCTGTTTGCCAGGATTTCATGTAAATTTTTTGACACTTTTGACTTGCATTATCGTGTTGTGCATCGAAATAAATAAAAAAAAAAAAACAAAAAAAAACAAAAAACAAAAAGAATATGTTGAGACCCGGCTCTTCTTTTTTCCTGCCTGCCTTTAAAAACTATTCAGAAAAGTATGTTGTACTCTGGCTGGCTGGCATGTGCATATGCATGTGCATGTGTTCGTAATTTTAATTTTTTTTTTTTTTCTATGTTTAAGGAAAAAATGAAAAGTTGCTGTGTTGTGGTTAAACACTGTGAACTTTAAATAGTTTTTCCAAAAACTTAACATAACATGCTAGGAAAAATAGCAAGAATATTAAAAAGATTCAACATTTTTAATGGAAAATATGTATGCTTTACAGATGAAGGCATTTCAGCAGCAAGTCATAGAGAATTTTGCTTCCAAAACAATTTACACTATGCTACTGTAACAAAAATCCTTTAGAAACAAGGCGAAAAGTGACTTTGTAATGCACAAAATAAAAATAAAAAAAATAAAAAAAAATAAAATGTTTAATGAAAAGTATTTAAAGCTCAGCTTAAAGGAATGTTAAAGTAATTTTCTGCTCAGAGATTGCTGTATTAGCAATTTTTGTTGTTTTTAACACTTAAAAATAAATTGAAGCAGAGTCGTTTATAAATTATTTTAAAATTGTACAGGAATTCTGCATATTACTGCTTAAAATTAGTATCCCTTAAATTATGCATTAACATTGCTACGAGTGTATGCGAGTGATCTCCTCTCAGCAATCTTTTAGAATAAAGATGAAATATTTTCTATAACAACGTATAATAGAAAGACTCGCCACAAATGCATAAGACTACCTTTTCTATTCGCCATAAAGTGTTTACAACTTCTTGAAAACTGTTATCAAGCATAATATTTATTTTTTGGTGAAATAAATACCACATATGCCCCTAGTGGTATGCTTTATTTTCTTACGCTTGTATTTGCTTTTCCCCCAAACAACAAAAATTCAAATTATTTCAAAAGAATAAGCCTTAATTTTACGGAAGTTTATTAATTAATAGCGGATATAAGAGCAATTTATTCCGTTCTATGCCCTCTGTATCGTGTTCTCTTTCTCTCCTGTGTGCGTTTTTATTTCCTGAACAACTAAACTCTTAACTTTAATACAAAACGGACATCTAAAGATTCCTTAAGAAAAAAAATAAAAGAAAATTGGCAATTTCTTTGGTTTCCTCTACTCATTTGTGTATTTCATTTGCAAAAAAAAAAAAAAAAAGAAAAGAAACACCAGAGAAAAAAGTTTACTGCTCCTCTTCCTCTCTCTCTCTCTCTTTCTCTCTCTCTCTCTCTCTCTCTCTCTCTCTCTGTATTTAGATGCGTGAACAGGATTCTTCATCAATAATTGTTAATTAAGAAATAACAATAAGAGCGAGTGATTTTTTTTTGTCTTCTTTATTTTGTTCGTCTCACAAAAAAAAAATAAAGAAAGTGTCTTAAGAAAACTGTGCATAATTTAAGCATTTGAAAGGACACCCATCAACACACACACACACATACACTCACACTAATCAAAGTAGACTTTCTGTGGATACAAAGAAGGTGTGATGATTTTTTCACCGGAATATGTCAAGGGAGAAGGAGAGTAGAGAAAAGTGCTCTTTTGTAATTGTTGTCATGCTCGCTCGTAACAATACAAATATAAATTAACGGAAACGGAAACTTAACAGTAAAAAGAAAAATTAAATGAAACGACAAAAATTGAGGCGAATTGTAGATGACGATAGCGATGGTGATGGTAATAGTGGTCTGAGAAGAAATAAAATTAAAATAAAAATAAAAATAAAAAGTAAAGACTGCAAATGAAAATGATTTCAGTTTTTGGTTTTTATGGTTCGATGTGGTTGCTGTGGCTGCCTTACACAATACATGCATACACTTGCTGAGTTTATTTTTGAGTTTTTTTTTTTATTGTTGTTGGCCGGCCATTTATTTCATAAAAATTTCCTTAACGACCACAACGGCGTATGATTAATATTTACTTTTGTGGTAAATGACAGGCAGTCAAGGCGGTCATATTGTTATGATTATTGAAACTGACAGTTTAAAAGAATCAGTTTAAGTTCTCCTTTATATCCTGTCCAAAATGTTTAAGAACTATACACTTAAAAGCAATATATTCCTATAGAAAAGAAGTGTGGAAAGTACAAAGACAATTAACTGATATTGTTTAAAAGTTTTATTTTAAATCATAATTTAAAATGCCTTTTCTTAAAATGCAGAGAATTTCCTCTTATGCTTAAGAAATATTAAACATTATTTGTTTCTAAAATTATGCTATTAAAAAAGCGAAAAAGTTCCCCCAATGGTATGCCATTAATTACTTTGCAAACAAAATAAAAAACAAAAATATTTCTTATTTAAAAAAGAATTTTAGCGTCTAACAAAACGACTGAATAGTTTCGGATGGCGTTTACGCCATTGCATTGAGAAATACATTGATCTTGGTACGATTCAACAGTGATTTGTCTTAACTAGTTGCCCATTCCATATTCGTATTTCCGACCTTAGTAATCGAAATA
Source organism: Sarcophaga bullata (assembly GCA_005959815.1). Classification (NCBI taxonomy): domain Eukaryota; kingdom Metazoa; phylum Arthropoda; class Insecta; order Diptera; family Sarcophagidae; genus Sarcophaga; species Sarcophaga bullata. The sequence goes on from QOCX01000002.1 coordinate 2,230,503, forward strand.
GTTTTTAAATTACTTTCCTCAGATATATCTTTGGCGTCAAGATTACTAAATCAGAATTTTTTAACGGCTATAGGAACCGTAAGAACAATTGTTTTCAGCGGTCAATACAAAATATTTTGTCTTTCCTGGTGCATAATTTTGACAAGCGCTAAAACACTACTTCCCAACGCTCCATATAAACCCTGAAATAATTTTTTAAATTATTGCCCCCCTGCATATGCAATATTTTTTAATTTTTTTTGTCCCTTTGCATATGCAATATTTTTTGAAGTTAAAAATCATTTCTTTTATTCGTATGGCAAATTACTATCCATATTCTGGGTATTACTTACAGTCCAATATAAAAAACTTTACTTTTATCAAAATCTTGGGGCAAGTAAATTTATTTCACTTTATTAACTCCCCCTTCGCCTTGCTTGTTCAAACTGTCTTGTATGCGATACCCTTTAATACCATTACACATTTCCCCCCTTTCGTTATGCTACAATAATTTTATTTTTTATTTTTGTAATCAAATAAACAAATTTGTTCTTTGCTTTCCTTTAATACCTGAACATATACTTGCCTCTGTAGCTCGAACTCATCCCTTTCCCTTAACCCTCACTGTTCGTGTATACACGTTTATTGTTTTGCCTTATTTTGCTGCCCTATTTGTCGCATATTTTTCAATTCAGTGCGGAAACTTTTACCTTTTGACTCTTTATATTATCTGACTGCCTGCCTGCCTGTCTGTCTGTGCGACTGTCTATAAATGGCTGGCTGTATAATATATCCAGTCAATATGCATTTCAATGGATGTATGCATGTAAAGTTCATATGAAGAATACGGTAACTATCCGTCTATATCTCTATCCATCTATCTCTATGGCTATATGTCAACCAACGAACCATACCTACATTTGTGGTTTAAAATTGACCAATTCATTGGTTCTGTGAATAAACCATTATATATAAAGCATGTCCTGTTGTTCTCCTCCTCTAGTTGATACAATCACTAGAACGAACAGTCTGGCTTTACTCGACCCGGCTAAAGTGTATGGAATAGCCGGCAACATAGCACGGCAAGAAGTAAACAGAAAACAACGGCCAACAGAATGAACAGAAAAAAATTACCATGATTTTTTCCTCTTTCTAAACGATGATTTTCCATAGCGAAATGGAGAAACGGAGAAATGGAAAAAATAAAAAGAGCGCAAAGCATGTTTTTTTTTTATTTATTGTTTCGTATGCATATGGCAAAACAAAAACGGGCATGAAAAACTGACTGAAAACTAAAGAGCACCCTTTTTATACGGTAAACATTTGAGCACCAACCAAAATACAAACAATGAATGAATGAATGAATGGATGGATGTTTGGCCAGAATACCTCTCCAGTCCAGTTCCCTGCCCGCCTGCCTACTTGACTGCTAACTTAGCAAACGCTACAGTTTCATATAAAAACTGTAACCTTATAAAACATGGCCAACCATTATTTTTACACCAACCAACCAACACGGAAAAAGCACAAGGAAATGAAAGGGAAGGAAAGGAAAGAGCGACCAAAATAGGTTCAGGATCAAATGGGTAAAAGGTGGTGTTTAAACTAATGGTATGGTTACACGTGTTTAAATATTACCTTTTGGTAAAGAGAGAGAAAAAAAAAATAAGCCAGGGAAGGTGGTGGTGGGGTGTGGCTGGCAATATTTGTGTTTATAACAGAGTAAATCTACCTATAGATGGCCCATAAAAACAAACCCAGTGGAAAATAGGCAAATGAACACCAATACTCTACAAAAATATGAAAAAAAAAGAATAGAAGACGAAGTTTCTTTTTTCTTTTCTTTTTTTTTTTGTATGGCCATCACACATACACACATATTGACATTATGTAAGTACGTATGATATGTATGTATCCTGTCAGTACTTACTACACATGTAGCATATAAAGCGCCTATTCTTGTTCTTCTGAAGTTTTTCTCTTTTGATTTTTTCAAACACAATCTTTTTTTTTGTTTGTGTTAATAGACAGCCAAGCCAAACCAAAGCAAGCCAGCCAGGCAGTCATTTATGTGTCTATAAATAAAAACATCTCTAAACGGACGAAATAACGAACGGACGAAGGGAGAGAGAGAGACAGAGAGAGAGATCATCATACTCACAAAACCTACTGTTGCTTTCCTGTTGTGTTTCGTTGCTGCCTGCTGTTGTTAATATCGTTGGTATTCAACCAGGTGACTTGTCTGTCTGTCTGTCGTCGTTTACATTGTTTACTTTTGATTTTTTATGTAGAATTTATAATTTATGCTGTTTACTTTTAGGCGCAATAGCATGTTAACAGCATTTTATTATAAAACCAGCTCCTGCGTCAGTTTTAATTTAAACTTTAAAAGTTTTTTTTTAAATAATTTGTACACGATTGTATGCAATTCGTATGAAAATAAATTTTTAAAGCCAAAAAATTCAAAATTTTACTGAAAGAATTGAAATATTTATTTTAATATGTTCCAATACGTACGGTCCTAATGAATTTCCTTTTGTATGTCTATAAATAGGCCTCCTCTAAAACCTAAAGTAATCAAAATTTAATCATCCAAATATGTTTAGAAGAATAGGCCTAAATTTTAAAGAATTTTAACTCAAATTAAATCTGAGACATCTTTAAAGTTTGCCTTACTATTTATGGCATTGCATTTAAATTGTACTCGCTATCTGTCTCTGTCTCACACACACACCCACACATACACACACAATTTCTTTTTTATTTTAAATACTGTTTTCTACTGTTATTTAAATGCATTCTCTTGTTGTATTGTTAAGACTGACATTAAACCCCAAACAAGACAAAAAAACATCATGTTTTCTAGATTGTTGTTATTGTTGTTGCTTTTATTGTTTCTTGTTTTTATTTAAATTTTTACTCTCTTCAACATTTGTTAACTACTTATAGAAGAAATATGCACACACATACACTACTACAGCTACAACTACAACTACAACTACTACTTGTGCTATACTGCTACTCATGTACTATTTATTCACAGTTAATACCTTGGAGTACATTTTAAAGCTGAAGGAATTTTTGTTGCTGTTGCTGTTGCTGGGGGAAAAAAGAGCCTAGAAAGAAAGAAAGAGCAGCCGAGAGAGAGACAGAGAGCGAGAGAGTTGCTGGGTGTGTGTGTGTGTATATGTTTTGTTCCCAAATGTATGCAGTTCTGTTTATATTCTGCTCTTCTCTCTTTAGTATTATACGTGTGAATGTGAATGTCGTTGCAATAGTAGTTCTAGTTTTTGTTGTTTTTTTTTATTTTTATTTTTATTATTATTGTTGTTGACACTTTACCTTAGACAATAACAAAACTAATCGGCTTAATGAAGTTATTGCACTTTTGTTATTGTTGTCGTTGTTGTTGTTTGTTTGTTTGTTTGTTTTTTGTTGTTATTGTTAGTGCTGGTATTTATTGTTGTACAGCTGCTACTGTTATTTTCATTTCTTGCTAAATGTATGCAAATCTCTTCTTTTCACTTCTACTCTCACTGTTGTCATGTTGTTGTTCTTTGTTGATGTTGATTTTTCTCACTTGATTGTAACATGAACTTAAAGCCAAAGAAACGCTCTCTTCTTTCTCCTTTTACAACCACTTGTACTTCATCCTCTTAGTTGGTGTTATTGCCATAAAACCGTTTGATTGTAATACAAATAATATAATAACGGCTGTCGTATGTTTTTTTCTATAATTTCTAATTCAATAAAATTTAATTTAATTTCATTTAATTTTCGAATTGTGTTTTTGCTCTTGGTGTTGTTGCTTCATTTTTCTATATGATTGAATGAATTTTTATTTGTTAAATTAATTTTCTTATTATTGTTGTTATTGCAATTTCCATTTTCCATTGTTTCAATTATAATTTCTTGGCCTTTGCTTTAAAATCTTCGTTTGCATTTATTTTTCATTCATTTTCTTTGTTTTTGTTTTTGTTTTTATTTTTGAATTTGTAAAGTACAATGACACTTGAATTTCTACTCCAATTGTTGCTGATTTAAAACCCAACTAGCAGATGGAAAATGGAAAATGTTTCAACTTGTAAGGTGATAATATTCGTTCATAAACTGTTAAGTAACACACGTAAAAAAAATCCGAGTAAATAGTCCTCTTACTGAAACAGTTCGTAAAAATTATGCGAGGATAAATAGATCTGATAATAGATCAGACCTGCTAGACTGTTTCCATTTAAGGCTTGATTTTGAAGACTATTGTGTTAAATAGGTTTCTAATTAAAGTTTTTAGAGGACTTCTAGACAATTGTAATAAGTCCTCAGCCTCGACCAGATTAAGCATACAAACTCCGTTGGATGTCCTTGCTTCAGTTCATAACCAACGATATTCTGGCGTTGTCAATTAGAATTGCAGAGATTCCTATTTAAGGCCATTTATTATATACCAGTCTGCGCTAATATAACCACAATGCAAAATGCGAATATCATAAAGAGATATTTAAAGTATTTAAATGCCATTTGGATGCTTAAGTTGGTTTTAGCTAGTCAAAGAGCTAATTTGCAAGTGAGGAAAATATATTTTTAAACTCAACTAGGGATAGATGGACCAGACTTAACACATAAACCCTGTTTAAAACACCTTTTTAAGTCTAATTCTTAAAGGGCTATGTAAATAGGCCTCTAATGGTATAATACGCTTAAATTTTATAACTTCAAAAAGAGATTTCATTCTCCATTTATTTAACCACTCTTAGTTTGCGTACACTTTTAATCTTAATACCCACAACGTATCTGTAATCTATTTTAGTAGGTTATTTAGACGGTCGGTCGTATTTACCTTATTAACATACTGTTGCCCTCATTCCATTTGTACCAAAAAAAATTTTTTTCTCTCTCTTTCTCTCTCTCTCTTTTTCTCTCTCTTTCTTTCTCTCTGTTTTCATTCTTCTGTAGTATTTTGTAAGCGTACTTTTTAAAGTTCTTGTCTTTGCCTTTCATTTATTAAAAATCCAACACATGCAAATGATTCTCAAATAAAAAGATAGTGAAAACAACAATAACAACAATAGCAACAACAACAATTTGAGCAAAAAAAAAAAAAAGAAAAGAAAAGAGAAACAAATGAAATGAAAAATAAGCACACAAAAAAAAACACAGAAAAAAGCAACCCAGAAATAGCAAAAAATAAGTCAGAAAAACAACAAATCACACGCATTTCTAGGGTTTCATTACACATGTGTAAAGTAAAGCAGAGTAAAGCAGACTAAAGTAAGGTAAAGTAAAGAATGAAAAGTTCAAAGAGTGTATGTCTGTGTGTGTATGTGTGTGTTGATGACAGTATGGCACATGGGGAAATTGTATTGTGTTATGATCGTGTGTGCATGTGAGACAATTGCTAGATTAAAAGAAATTAAATCTGTGTGTGTCAAGCGAATACAGTGTCGGTTTGTGCTATGCTTTGTGCATTATTACTTAAAAACCAGGAAGGCAGCAGCAAAGAATTCAATCCGTTACTGGTCTTGTACTCCATTTTTTGTTTTTTATTTTTTCATTTTGAATACGATATAAGAGTGTACAACATCCAACATTAAGAGCATATAAATCTACATACATACATACATACGTACATTCATATGCAGATGTGTATACAAATAGCTTGTATGCAGGCTAAAACATCGACTAAAAAGTCATACTAATTCTTTAGTACTTTCAAATCGGGACGACAAGCTTACTTACTTACATATTGTCTACATACATACATACATACATACATACATGTTTTTATTTAAATAAATAATTATACACACACATTACATATGAACATGATGGTGCTCAGTTCAAGATGTCATTGCATTACAATTATTAAGAGAGAGAGAGAGAGAGAGAGAGAGACAGCATTTAATTTTTTTATATTCTCGTGTAAAATACAACACCACGTTAAAGGGATCATAAGTCGTTTGTTTTTGGCATTTATTATTATTTATTTGATTAAGAATTTAATCCTGCGTATATGCAACTAATATTACGAAATGAAAATGAAATTTTGATTTTAAATTTCAAATTTCATAAAAAAAATCTCTTTTTTAGTTTAAAACGAAACTAATTTAATTCTTTAACTCAATGGCGGTTTTGTATTATTTCAAGGTAAGGGGGCCATAGCTGCCATAAAGTTTACAATGTGCCTCTTAGCTAAACTGAACATCCTGCAGTAGATTTAAAACAAGTGTAACTACGTTGGCAGCAGATGAATATGTACGATATTGTTAGGCTCTAGTGGTCTGATGAGTATAAGAAGAGGATCGTTGGTGTTCTCTCTTTGAATGATGGAAGATCGCTTTCCCTCATAGGTCACCCACCCTATTGGTAGCCATACATTTTTGGCTTTTTCTCAAAAAACTTCTGCAAGTTGTGGTCCCCTTAATTTTATCTAATTTAAGTCACGTTTTTTTTGTTTATGAATAAAATTTTCGTTAAACTATTCAAAAATTAAAGTGTCTTGAAACCAAATTAAAACCAACAATCGACCATCATTTTGTTTTTGTTTTTGTTTTTGTTTTTATTTTAACGTGTTTATCGTGAATAATTAAAATTTTAGAACACTTACACTGTTTACAAGTGTTTGTCTTAAATTAATTTTTAATGCTTTTCTTCTCTCTTTGTTTTCTCTTTTCAGGTAATTCTTCTATGCAATACGTCTTCCTTAAAAACACTCAAAAAGCAAACAAAACTAAAAAAAAAGCGGAAAAAAATATACCGAAGAGTGTCTGTCTGCCACGACTGTGGATGGTTACCGTTTATGACTTTGGCGCTGAACACTTTATAACAGTCGTTAAACAACAAACAAGTTTGCTATTCAAATTTACGTTTCATTTAGATTTTATGTCACAATCCGAAAGACAAACGCCGTAGCCGACAACTCTTCCTACCTACCCTTTTCCCACTTATAATTTACTTTCAACCTACAGGAGAATTATGCGAATGTAGCCAAAAAAAGGAATACAAATACAAACACTAACTAGAGTAGAAACTGTAATAAAGCAACGAAAATAGTAGGAGAGTGAGAGAGAGAGAGAGATAGAGAGAAACGTTAACTGCACCAGCAAGAAAATTTATGTCTTAGTTCGTTGGCAAATACTTTATGATTAACGGTAAATGTACATGTTGTAAAGAAGAGTCATGTAAAGAAAATTTTCGGTTTTTTAAAGCATAATAAACCAGCAACCCAAAAAGTATGCAGCAAAGAGTTTTTTTTTTTAACTTGCTTTGCTCAAAAAACCAAAATTACAATAAAAAGAAAAAAAAAGTGAAACAAAAACTAAAAAATTAACTGTTAACTGACGCTTACACTATCTTTTTTTAGGCCATAAAACTTTTAACACTAGACTGTAAAGAAAGCTGTAAAGCATCTTTCTTTTTGTAGCATACTTCAAGGAGGCATCATAGGAATTGCGGTGTTGCAGTAAACAAATTCTAACGCTTGTAAATCATGACAATTATGACATAACCTGATACAGGCAGTTAAGTAGAATTGAAAACTGTTTTTACTTTTAAGAGTATATTTTCAGGGGCACTAAAGTTTAGTTTAGGGTTACTGCATATCTAAAGACTAAGTCTGTAGTCTGTTTGAAATGAAAATGGATTTCAGTTTACTACACCTTATATTTGACGAATTTAAATATTTTGTACATTTAATTTGTCAGCTGCTTTAAGGGATATTTGTTTTTATTATTCTCAACTACACTGATTTTAAGTTTCTACTACAAAATGGCTTACTCTCGAAAGTATACTTCAAATTTTGTTGTTTGTTTGTTTGTTTTTTTTATTTTACACACTTTGAATACTAAACCAAGGCAAAGTAAACAAATTGTCGTTAATAATTAATTGATTATACAACAATACAATCGTATTGTATATGTAGTAAGTACAGGAATTACTTTCTTTTGTTCACTTAATTTATAATTAATGAAGTGCTGCTGTATGTTCAAACAAACTTTCGATTTTTTTCCTTTCACCACACATTTAATAGGTCCCTGCAGAATTAATCTTTGAAATTAAAAATTTAACATTACCAGTAACTCCTTCCCTTCTCTTTCTATGGCTTTGTCTCTCTACGGCTGAAATTATTTTCATCTTAAGCCCAGCAAAAGATACCACCACCCCCATTCCCATGGCCGACTACAACAAACTTATTTAACTGGCAGTTGGTATTGAACAGAATTATAGAGACACAGAGACGCACTCATACATGCACTCAAAGTATGGTGTTCTGAAAGGAAATAAAAGTTGCTGCAATATTTATGACCAACTAACAATTGTAAAGATTATACCGTAAAACATTTCCCCAGCAATGTTTTGTGGCCGAGCTGACATTTACAGTGTGTTGTAAAAGCAATTTCTTTATGGGCACCTTATAACACTACCATCTCTGGTTTGGTTACAGATTTTTGCCCTGCCTTTCTCACTGTCTCTCGCTCTCTCTCTCTATTTTATTTCTATTTCTTTTCTAGATTTTCTGTTTCTCCTTTCACTCCCCCTCTCTCTCTCTCTCTTAGTCTCCCTTGTTATTATTGCACTTTTGCAAATTGATGTTAGAAAAGGTTTTTGTGGTCTTAATGTTAGGAGTGTTATCATATTTTCCTATAAATTCTTTTCTTTCTCCCTACGCTCTCACACTCTCACTGTCTTTCTGTATCCCTTACTCTCTCTCTCCCCCTCTCTCTCACTCTCTCTCTCTCTGTAGGAGAAAGAGTATTTGGTATGTTGAAGGAACCAGAGTGTAATATAAATGACCGCAAAAGATTTACATGCTGTTTGCTTTTCTATTTCCTTTAAAGCTTTTGTTAATGGCACTAACAAGGCTTATATGGCCAGAATCTTTATACAACAAGTTGTAAATTTATGCAAACTGCCAGCATAGTACTGGATATGACAGTCCAATTTCAAAAACAAAAACGAAAAAAAAAAGTTAAAAGAGTTTGGCTAAGAAGTTTATTGTTCAACTTTTATTTTCTATCTGATCTTTATTTTCGTTGGACAACTCTTTTTCGTTCTTCTGCAAAACAGAAACAAAAAAACTGTCATGATTTATATCGTTTTTTAAATTTAAACGTATTTCATTGGTCCCCTTAAAGTATGCCATAAAAATTGCAAACTAGTTTAGTTTATGACACAATATTTTTATTGTTGAACTATTAAAAACTGTCATTTACATTCAATTTCAATTAATTGAAACACTTAAACAGAAATTTATTTAATTTAATGGGTGTAACACTGTTATTATGAATCTTACATTTCGATGTGATACGCTCAATACAAATAAAAAACACCTCTTGCCCCTATAAATATGCTGCACTTGATGGAAATTATTGATAAAATATCACATTAAATTTAGAATTTTTTTCTATTTTTTTTTTTTTTTTTCATTGAGGAATTCATTTTAATTTTTGGTTTAAAATGTCAATTGCAAAATGTTTTTATTTTCCTGGTAACAACTAGGTTTGAATTTAACAATACAAAATTAGAAAAACAATACTCTCCAAAACCAATAATATTTAAATGCAATGATCAAACTTAAATTAAATCTTTCAAAAACATTCGAAATATAAAAATGAAAGAATTTCAATTTTTCCCCCCTTTTAACACCAGCTAACAGGATATGAACTTTCACTTTGACAAACAATCAAAACATGCCTCTAGGTTCTTAAAATACACACACACACACACACACACACACACAAAGCAAAAGAAAAATGGCACAGCATTTTATTGATTGCATTTGTAGGTATTGGTATGAACAATTAACGTCAGTCAATCTTAAACCCTCTAACTACAAGAGGCAAACTACACTGAGCTCTTCCTACTCTGCTCTGACAACCAAAACAAAACTATTGTGATCTACACTTGATTTCATTCATACATAGATGTGATGTGTGCGTTTTTTTTTTCAAGTGTATTATCTTTGCTTGCTATACAACGTTTTAAGTGGGTTAATAAAGAAAAAGAAAAAATCAAACGATTTCAGTGTATTTGCATTTGTTTTTGTTTTTTTATTTTTTGTAACAGTATACGATTGCATTTTATCTGACTAGCAGTCTATCTGTCCTGTCTGTCTGTCCTTCAGTTGAATTGTCTCTATGTCTGTCCGTCTGTATGATTATGTACGTATGTACATGCTATTGTTTGTGTATGTGTCGCCAAATACTGTATGAAGTGATTCGTGAATATTGGTTGATTCAGACAACATTGCATGGCAATCGACCCAATTACTTTGTAACAGCTTCATTGAGCTTATCTCTCTCTCTCTCTCTCTCTCTCTGTGTCTCTCTCACCCTCTTTCGGTCCTGTACATTCTCGCTTTCTCTCCTCGTTGTACTCACTTACATTTTGTTTGCGCACCCAAGCTCACTTATCTGTATTTTCATACTGTAGTGATACATTTTACCAATCTTTTGTCCTGTGTGTGTGTGTATTTGCGTTGTAGATTTACTTGTTTAAAGTATGTTTGTGTTTTTTAAAAAGTCGCTACTCGAATTAATTCAATTTTAATTAAAACGAAAAATAAATGTCCGCCTAAAGATATGCAATATATTTTAATAATTTAACAAATAGTTTTGATATGCAAAGTATGTTTGAATATTTATAATGGAATATAGTTTCTGTGTTAATGTGTGTGTGTGTGTGATGTGTTTTTTTATAAAAAATTTAAAAAAATAACTTTTTCGCTTGAAAAATGCCATCGTCACCAAGTTCTACAACCCCTTCAACTTAATTCATATGACAGTCTATCGGCGTGCACGGGCAAATATAGACGTTGAGGATTATTCATAAGGGAAATCTTTGCGGCCTAACTGGAAAGCACCTACCTGACCTAAAATACACTGATCTGATCTATTAGTGTGAGGGCCATAGCTTCGATTCCTTTCAGACATTCTAATCTAATACACTACACCCATTAAATAAAATTTAATTCATAACTGTATTCTACTTAATACCTGGAAGTATGCAACATATTTTTTATAATTCTAATACAAAAAATATGCATCAAAATAAGTAAAATATTGCAAAATCTGTAATTAAAGAAGGTGAAAATGGAGAATTTAGAGTGGTTTTTGCTTTAAAAACCAATTAAATCGAGTAACTATTTACAGTTTAAGCCTTAAAATAGGCAACATATTCAAACAAAAGAAACATACAAAGTAAAGACTCAAAAAAAACCTCTTAAACTATAAGAAAACCTTAAAGTTAAATCAGTTTAAGGATAATTTATGCAAATTCGTTAAACAAAATATTTATGGGGTATTATTTAAACTCTGTTACTCTTAATTTCTGGGTCATATTTTTTATTTTTAGTAAAGAAAAAAACGTTTTATATTCAAATTTACATTAACCTTAATACAACCTTTTTGTCCATCTTTCTTTTTTTCCCCTTTTTTCTTTCCTTTTTTCCCCCTTCATTTTCTTTTCTTTTCTTATATACGTTTTACCAATACCAGGTAATTTCAAATGGTAAATTAATCTGGGCCAACACGTTTTAACCACAAATTTTGTACAAATCAAAAGAATAGGCAGTAAAATTACAAAAAAAACACAAGTAGAGACACAAATAGGAAAAGAAAAACGAAGTCAATTCGTGTGGCAATGATACAATGATGACAACAATCAATAGCATAGATAAACCCACTGTAATAACAGCAACAAACAAAACAAAAAAATTCTAAACTGATAACAAATAAATGTGAGACAAAAGTCTTTCATAAGGTATTGCAGCCGTACGTACATACATATAGAAAAAAAGGATTCTTTTCCCTCTCTGTCTCTCTCTCTCTCTCTTCTTTTACGGAAGAAAAAAATCCAGTTTAAAAGTTGTTGTTGTTGCTGATGCTGATGCTGATGTTGATGCTGATGCTGTTTGGTTGTATAAGTACTGACAACCTATAAAGCCATATGAGCTTGTTTTGGGTCAATATTATAAGCCATGATAGTTGTTAACCACAAAATGATATCGATATCCTCTACTCGACAGATACATTATATGTGTATAGACAAGGCAGACAGTCACAGACACATTTTATAAAATACCCAACGAAATCTATAGATAGCGACCTACATACACATACAGTTTTACATATACAAACGATGATATAAGCAGAAAAACTAAAAATGAAAATCGTTTTAAGAAACTTACAAATGTCGACTATTCCTCCATAATAATTCGTATACAGTCATGTCATTGGAAGCAGTGTTAAAGAGTTGGAAAAATAAAGTTTTTCTTGATGTTTTTTTTTGCTTTCATTTCCATTACAAATGCAAATTTATTTGGAAATATTTTAGAAATTTTCTCAAAAATTTTTAAAAATTTCTTCAATATTTTCATTTTCATTTTCTTTTTATATTTTCTTTAGCTATTCAATGTGAAATGACTCTTATTTTTAAAACCAACCAGCATCTATAACTGGTCAATTGTATTAACAGAGTATACATGAGTATGTAAACGAAATTGTTGTGTGGATGTGTGTAAGAGTTTTACACAATCAGAAGGGTATTTGTTGTTGTTTCTTCTTCTACTGCCTGTTGTGTTTTGTTTCGTTTTGTTTTGCTCATCTCTGTCCTGTCTATGTATGTATTTCTCTCTTGTCATTTACGGTGTATCCTCTTAATGCGACCACAAAAAATTAGTTTTTATTGTGACTTTATTTTTGTCTCTCCCTCTCTCTCTCTCTCTCTCTGACTTACTTACAAAACAAAAGTATTATAACATGTTACATGTGTGTATGCATGTGTGTAGACACAAATAAGTGTATGTGTGTATAGGTTTGGCTAAAAGTATTTGTGGACCTGACTGATCCTATTTGTTATTTATCGTTTTGTAAGTGTTCATCTGTGGTTTTTGTTTGTGTCGACTGTGTAAAGCTTTAATATTGAAGTAATTTTTGTGGTTGTACGTTTAAATGTGTACACTTATGTGTGTATGTGTGTAATCATAGCAGGAACTAAAATGTAGGCATGTATGTATGTTAGTATGCTTATATAATATGCTGTTTTAATAACATTTTTGAACATTTTTGATATCATGATACCCAACCGCTATTATGTTATCCTAAAAATATTTTTTTTTTTTATAAAAAGGAAGAAAAAGGATAACGAGTATATTTGACTATATATGGCCTAGTTATTGTTAATTTTCGAAATTAATTGTTAGATAAAGTGCCATAAAGGCTTTTTAAAACTGACAATAATGGTCAACAATTAAAATTGTTGTAAGACGTACAACTACAAATTAGTTCTCAGATTCATTTATTGCAAATTGTTGTTGTACAAAGTTCTTTTTTAATTTTTTTCCTTTTAAAAGTTAATGTTTGTTAAAGCTTTTAATGTGTATAATAAAATAAAATTGGCATACCTTTAGGCAATTATTTTTTTTTTTAATTTTTATGTGTTAAGGTTTATAAAGTTTCTGCACAAAACTATCATAATTTAAATTCTCTGGTCTATCTTAATCAACTACTTCTGATTTTTACAAACGTTTTGATTTGTCGTTTACTTATACCTCAAAATATCTCAAAATTTTTAAATTTATTGCCTACCTTAAGGCCGATTTATATTCTTTGTGAACTGAGTTTATTCTTAACGTGTTTTAATGAAAAGCTAAAGAATAAAAAAATTTATAAATCCTTTAAAATATGCACCTAAAAAATTCCCCTAAAAGTATGCTTTTTTGGAAAAATTTAAACTTTCCAAATTTTAATTTTAATTAGAATGTTTATCTTATCTGCCTTAAATGGTTTGTTCTAGACATGCATATTTATTTTGTTTTCTATTCACTGTACTATTTCGAATGTATAAAGATTTAGAATGCTTGAAAAGTTAACATCATAACATAACATAAAACAACTGTTGGCCATAATATTTATGTTTCAATCTTTTTGCATGTTTATTCACGTATCTTTCGATTGCACCGAAATATAATATAAAGCCTACAGTTAGTGTAAGTAGTTTTACTTACCTTTTGCAACCAAGCTTCTCACACCGTCCATATTGTGTGTGTTAATTTATGCATGTCTAAAGTCGATTTCGAACAAAAAAAATTTTTTGAGAAACTTTTCAAAGAATACATATTCACACATATACATACTATCTAGAAGTATAAAATATATATTGCCTACTTTTAGGTTGATAACTTTAAAAATAAATTTTTTTTATTTTTTTGTGTTTGGTGTACAACCTATAATATTGCCTAATAATTGACCTTGTTTTTAATTACATTTTAAAAATACTCGTTAAACTTCTGCTTCAGTTGACATTTAAATTTTATTCTGAACAGTCAAATATTTAATTAATGCCACAGACAACCATTAAAAAGCATTTCCACAGAAACGCACAGAAATGAAATTTATTTTCAATTTCAACTAAAAAGCAAACAAATTTTCTCTTTGTGCTGATTGTATACCACATACAACACCCAATATACATATGTACGCGTATACAATACATATGTACGTATATACAATACATATGTATATTATTTTTCATTTGAAATATTAACAAATTGCCTCTTGTCATCCCTAACACCACCAAGCCAGCCCCTCCCAAAAAAAAAATAAAATAAAAGCCTCCAAAATATATTGAAACAAATTTAAAATTCGTTGTAATCGTATTTCGTTTAACATACAAACGTGAAAGTGGATGACATCTGGGCAATTTAAAATATGTCATGTTTGGCTTGTTAAATTATAGAAAATTCGTTTAGATTTGGGCAGAGAAAAACAAAATAAAATTTAAATTTTATAATGACTGACTCACTGGCTACGCTAGCAACATCCATCCAGCCTAGTTTAATTCTTCTTTTTTATTTTACTCGCCTGCAAAGTGTTTTTAGTTTAACAAGTCTTAAAACCTTAGTTGACTTACAACACTCGTGTCTTCGTCTCTCTGTTGTGTCTTGCGTGAGCCTTGAAGTGTGTTAAATTTATTTATTATTATTACTGCAGCTGCCACCTTCAACTGGCTTTGTGGAACTGTCTGGTAGCCAGCCATCCACCATCCACCTTCATAGAAATCGTTTCATTATTGTGGTGGAAATCATCATCAAAAAAGAAAAAAGATAAGAAAAAACTAGAAGAGAATGATAATGATAAAATATACGTTAAAGAAACGACGCATAAAGTTCAAACAGAAACAATTTTTCTCCCATTGACATAAAACCCAGCATAATAAACAAAATTTGGTGTTTGTACGTTGTGCCTTTAAGCAGCACAAGAGAGGTCGATGTAAAGGAATTGCTTTGAATTTCCATTATTGCCAAAACCAAACAAAAAAGCAAAAAAAGAAAAGAAAAAAAGAAAAGAAACCCATCAATATTTCCGTTTTGTTTTAAGCTTGCAAAACGTTAACAAAAGAAGTCCAAAAATGTTTTGGTAGCATCAACAAACAAAGTTTCCTTGCCACAGCAATGCCAACGTCAAAGTCGTAGTCGAAGTTATTTCACCATTACCATCATGCTTGTCATTATGCTCGACAATCATCTTAATTTTCAACGTGTTCATTTTTACAAATACATGAACGATGACGATGTTCTCGTCTTCTCTGTAGAGTTGGCTCTGTAGTGTGTTATGTATACACAACCGTTTTGGAAATTTTAACAAGAAAAACCAAAGTAATGTAATATTCGGCATTAATTCCTCATTTAAATTCAACAACGCGTACAAGGCATTAGTATGTATTAGCAACAATATTTGTTTCTTGCCTCTCTTTCACTCGCTCTCTCTCTCTCTCTCTTCCTCTCTCTCTCTCTCTCTCTCTCTCTCTAGCTGTCTCATTTTTTCCCCTCTTTAACCACTACATCTTTGCTTATTTATTTATACAGCCGCGTACTTCTTTTCTTTTCCTTTCCTTTTTTTTCTGTTTCTAATTTTATATTTTCACACATTTTTTTTATTTCTTCGTTTTCCTTTGGTTTTTTTTTGTAGCATACTTTTTGGCTTGTTTCAATCCCCTCTATTTCAGCGTCATATTATTGTTTACGTTTCGCTAGACTTTAAAGTGTTTTTCGATTACTTAAAAGCAAATTGAATGAGCATAGCAGGCAGAGCGGTATAGATAATTTGGCCACTTTAATATGCCAAGTGGTAGAAGCTTCCCTTCCATTTCCCTCTTTTATTTTAGCATGAAGATTATCGATTATTTTAGCCCAAATGTATGCAATGGTTTCTTATATAATTCCAAAAAAAAAAAAATATTGTATGTGTTGGTTTTCCAAAATAGCATAAAAAGAAAAGAAGAAGAAGAAAAAGTAGAAAAAAAGGAAAAAAAAGTGAAGATAAATTAGGGGGAGTTAATTTAATACTGACACCCCATACATGACTGATCACGTGATGATGACGCTTGTACCATAATTAATTTAATTTTAATGCTCAACGTATTCCCAAATAGTGTTAACAATGTAAGGCTCTTAGTTTTAATACTCCACACACACACACAGGGAAAGAATGCCTTAAAGTATGCAATAACAATCTTAACTTAAGATAAAATAGAAATTTCAATAAAAGCTCATAATTGAAGTCACCATTTAGTCCAATAATCCTGTAAAAATTTATTTTATTTTGCAGTTGAAAAATCATTCAGAACCGCCTTAGCATTTTAACGAGTTATGGCCGAAATTATTAGAAGATCACAAGGAAAAGTAATTTTTATATTGAACATTAGCCGAATAATTTAATAGCACATCATGGTCTTTCCGAACACAATTTGTTTCAATCGGTCGGGAGAGTTCCGTTCCTTAATCATGGTATGCTATTTAGCCTGTTTGGCCTATTTATAAGCATTTGCCAAGTAATCATTTAGTGCCCTGCCTTAAACTAGGCATCTATG
Source organism: Sarcophaga bullata (assembly GCA_005959815.1). Taxonomy (NCBI): domain Eukaryota; kingdom Metazoa; phylum Arthropoda; class Insecta; order Diptera; family Sarcophagidae; genus Sarcophaga; species Sarcophaga bullata. The sequence continues at coordinate 2,247,345 of QOCX01000002.1, forward strand.
GCTAAAGCAGTTCTCTTAATGAAATGCAATGCTAAGAAATTTCGATAGTTTTTTGTGGTTGGGCCCCAAAGGGGTTTTATTTTCCTTTTGGGTATATGAAGGCAATAGATTGTCTTATTATTTTAGTTTTCATTGATTTCTTTTTTTTTTGTCCTTAAAGTCGTTGTACTTAAAAGAGTGTTTAGTTCTTGAAGCCATTTTACTAGTGCCTCCATGTCCATTGTCTTGAAAAGTGGTGATTATGGTGTCTTAATGTTTTTCTATGGACTTGACCACACATTGTTTTTTTATATGCTACTTGCAGTCTCTACTTGTTTTCCTTTCCGTTTTCTGTTAACAATTATTTTATGTTTGTGGTTTTGGCTTTTGAGTTTTTTCTATTGCATTATGATCATAGAAATAATCATAAAAAAATTCTCACACATTTGTCTGTCTGTGTGTGAACTACAATGTGAGACTAAGCACACTGTGTAATAAAAGTATTGCACGTGTTTGTTTTCGAATTTGTGTTCAAAGTGTTTAAAACACCTTTTAATCTTCTATTTATTTTTTTTTTATTTTTTATGATTTCCTTTGTTGCTGTTGTAGTTTAAGGTTCATTTTATTATTTTTATTATTTTGTTTTTGTTTTTTTTACAATTGAATGTTATTGTATAAGGTTATTACCACCATAATATTGTAGTAGAGAGCATATTAAGCCAGTCTTATAAGATATTATGAGAAATGCAATAAAAATAACAATAAAAATAATTGAAAAGTAAAGCAAAGAATTTGATTCTGTTGTTTAAACAAAACATTGAAGTAAGGTAAAGGCAAAAAAGAAACGAACATAAATATTAACAGTGGGATGCAAAAGTGTTGAGACAGTCAGCAATTCAATTAAAAAGAAAATTCATTATAATTTTTATTGTTACTTTAATTGGTGTTCCTTTGCTTTCCGTGCCTGTGGCGGAAGACTCTTTTGCTTTTAACTGGATATTGCATCAATTGCCTCTTCGAACTATGTCCTGTATGAACAGGAGCCTTTTCACAGAGTTTCTATACGCATAGAATGTATTTCCGCTTATGTTCATATTGATACTGCGTAGAGCGCAACGGATTTTATAACCATTTACAGTTGCAGTCTTTTCCTTCTCCAGCGAGCTACCGGTGCTCACGGAATCACTATTTATTTCTCCCACTATTGCTAAGAGTTGTTGAAAGCTCAGTTTCGTATTAATTCGTAACACTAGGGTCTTATTATCATTATTGAACACCAGAATGTCAAGCCATTTATCTCTATATACCCAGCGAAACGTAGTTGCATTGATCACAAACGACTTTCCGTTGGGAAACCACAATTAAATCAAAAAGTTGGTCTATGCTTTGCTCAATCAATCAGTTCGTCAGGTGTATAGTGAAAAAGGGAGAGATGACGCAATTTGAGTCTTTTGTTTGTAAGTGGACTTGTGCTACTTGTTCATTTGATCATACCAGTTTAAAGCTATTCACCAGATTTAGTTTTTTCTTCGTTTTCATACTATTTACCTACGCTAGCATATGCTATTTATTAGTACTTTTACCAATCAACCAACAAACACACACACACACACACATTTTTATGCTGGATTTTATTTATAAAGACAAGAAGAAGAAGAAGAAGAAGAAGAAGAATGAGAATTTATAATGATAATAATTTCATTATTATCTTTTAACTGTAAATAAACTCCCAATCTATTCCATTTATTTCTCTCACTCTCACTCTCACTCTATCTCTCTCTCTTGCTGTTCTTTGTGTAATACTTGGTATTTTATTATTTACCACACACATACATGCCAATGCTCTTAAATAACATGTCTGGCAACTGTTAGTGATTGTTCTACGATTAAGGCGTGTGTGTATTGAAGCATTTTTGTGTGTGCATGTCTATATATTTTTTCCTTTTCCTCTCCTCTCTCTCTCTCTCTCTCTCTCTCCCTCACTTAGTTTTAGTTGTATTGTGTTGTATTGTGTTTATGAGTAGTTATTGTTAGTGTATGTTGTGTATGTTGTGTATGTTGTGTACGTAAGTAAATAAGTAAGTAAGTAAGTAAGTGATTGTATAAGACTGCTTGCTTACACATTGTTGTTGAATTGTTTATTGTAAGGACTTTATATTGTATACAAAGGAAGGATAATAAACTAAAACTTACATTCTTATTAACAATAACATATGTATTGTAACCGAACGTTGTCTACCATAAAAGAAGATTGTAGATCTGCAATCTAATCTATTGTTTAATTGTCTTAAACAGTTTATAATACAATAAAAGAGAAACAAAATATTTTATTGAAAAAATACGTGTGCATACCTACGTACGTATGTATGTATGTGTTATATGTTATGTTATGGAACTCAATCAAGATAATAAACAACAACAACGAAAATAAAAACAGTTTAAGGAAAAGGTTTCATTCAATAAAACATAATTTTCTCTTATGTTTTTTTGGCCAAATAAATTTATAAATAATATTGCCTATTTTAAGGCAAATTGAATTTTCTTTAATTCCTTTATAAAATTTTATTTCATTTCAATTTCAATTTCAATTTCAATTTATTTTTTTTTTTTCTCTCTGATTTTATTTGAAGCTCCCTTGTCTATTCTGTTAATATAACCCCATGTTACATTGTATGCGTTTAAGTGAACACACATGTAATTAAATTTAATCAAAATCAAAATCTTCTTTTGTAGACATCAGCTGCTACTGCTACTGCTCCTGCTCCTGCTTTTGCATCTTTTTTTTATTATGAAATCTCTAATAAGAAAGAGAAAAAACTAAAGCTTGGCTAAAAAAGAAAGAAAACATTTTCCTTAATTCCTTTTTTAGTATTTCAAGTTCTTTTTTTTTCATTTCGTTCGTTCGTACGTTTTTTTTTTTTTTTTTTTTTTGCTATTTTATGTTGAAATAAATTATGGAAAATTGTACATTAGCAGGTCTAGGGAGATTTCAAATGTTGAGACTATAAAAAGAAATGAAAAAGGAACAACAACAACAGCAATAGCAATAGCAATAGCAACAACCAGCTTACAATTAATAAATATTTATGTCTGCCATGCTACCATATATTGAGTACACATACATACATACATACATACATACATACATACACCCATACATACATTGTATATGTGTAAGGCATTAAATATTGTGCGTTTATATGGGTTGGGGGTAAATGAAATCCAATATAAAACTGATTATTTTCTGTAGCATATTTCTAGGGATCAATAAAATTGATTAAATATTCTTGGTTGCATGTATACCTACCTCAAATAAAATGAAATCAAAGTAAAAGAGAAATTTCTTAAGAAAAATTATTATATTTTCATTATATTAATGGGCAAATGCTTAAGGCAACAAACGTAATAAGAAATGAAAACAAAATAATTTTAAATTTAGTATCAACGACGATACATACATATTTGGAAAATATTTTTAAATGGTTAAAGATCTTTTTGTAACCAATATAAATGAAAAATTAACCTTTTTCTTGTGTATTTTTAATTTCTTTTCTTTATATTAAGAAAACCATTCTAAATAAAGAAATTTTTTTGTCTTTATTATGTATGACCTTCTAATATTTTTTTCGTACTTGACTTGTAATTCTATTCATCGCTATAGAAGCACCAGCTTATGGCTGCTAATCAAAGATGATTATGGTGTAAGATTTTCGAAATAGATTATGATGACTTAAAGTGAATTGTTTTGCCAGTTTGCAGCATCATCTCACACCATCACTATGCACAGTTTGTAGCTGCAATATTTCTAGACTTTGCTGAATTTACATGAATAAGAAGAGGACTGACTCACTTCTATTTTGAAATCGAATTGCCATCCATCGCAAAACAGCAATTATCACAGTCCCCTTCCCCTTTTGTACACATGTCGAAAATCTAGGTATTCCGACAAACTAATTCTAGGGCGAAGGTGTATGGTTTTGTTCCCATAGATTTTTAACATCCTTCACTATACTCTTCAACATAAAGAGGGCTGCAATGTCAAGATTTATTCTGGATTCTAGTTAATTTCCTCTACAGATTTATTGATCCTAGTGTTGGATATTAATTTTGGTATTACAATGGGCCTAAATGTTGGCTTGATATGACCTCGTACTCCAAGTAGAGTCTCTCTTCCATGTCCCTGAAATACTCAATAGTGTCTAGTATGAGTATAATATCAGCTTTAAAGTCGTTTGTGATGAGCTTCCAGTTTTTGCTTACACTTTTGAGTAATGTCAGCCTGTGTCAACTACAGATGAATGATCACCTCTTAAAATTCGTCGTTCCACGTCAATCTTACTGTAGTAGTCACAAAATTGCATCCCTGTTTTCAATGACCCGCCAAGCGCAGCGATTGGCTATAACTGACAGTATTAAGGACATGATTAAACTCTCTGTAAACTCAATAGTAAAATAATAGAATAGGATAGAATAGAATAAATATATGTATGTATGTATGTATGTATGTATGTAGGTAAATAATAATTGATAGAGAATGTCAATTTTAAATTTGATTGCTTTTAGTTAAAACTATCAGCTGCCTTTTATTTATCACAACTTATTAAGTGTTATTCAAATAGTAATACAACATATATTAATACAACAAGTACGACAACAACAACAACAACAGCAATAATAATACCAATTAAAATAATTAGGAAAATAAGTGTGTGTGATACTCTCTAGTAATAGTTGCAGCAGTATTTGAAAAGTAAATAAAATTTGAAATACTTTATCTTTCTCTTTCTCTCTCTCTCTCTCTCTCTCTATTGCAAACTATATGCATTAGTAAACAAGTGTGTACGTCTGTGCATGCATGTGTGTGTGTTTGTGAATAGTAAATACTACCACTTTGATTACAACAACTACTACTAGTGCGTTAAGTACGTTAATTTATACTCAACTCAACTAATTGTTACAAATGCAAATTGCTGATAATGACAATGACAATGACACACACACACACACACCGAGTATTGTACAATAATAACAACAACAACAGCAACTGACTATGTTAACACATCTAATGTAACAAACAGCGTCTCAGTGTAAGGGCACACTGTGAGGAGAGCATTTGCTTTCGATAGAAGAATTCTATTTTCCTATAAAGATGTTGATGACTCTGACGGCTTTTGCTGGTGTTGCTGTTGCTGTTGCAGCTGTTGTTGACAAATGTATTTATCATTAGGAAAACATTTACAAAATTTGTGTTATTATTTGTCTTTTTAGTTTTATTAAGTGTTAAATATTCTACAATTCTGTGTATGTGTGTGTGTGTTTTTTTTTTTTATATGAATGTGTGTGTATGTGGATGTGTGTCACTTTTGAAATACTTAAATTATGCCATAAATTTCTTAGTTGCCATTTTATTTTCTTTTTCTTTTCATTTGTTTTCTTATGTTTTCACTTTATTTACCATTTATGACTTTGACTTTGTTTTGTTTTACTATGTTTTTTCATTTGTTTATTATTTCATTTTCATTCCGTTTTTTTGTTTATTCTTTTTTGTTTTTTTTTTTTTATTTTTATTCCCTTTTGTTATTTTGTTTTATCAATATTTATTGTGAACTTGTCACACATAATTTTATCATTATTATTTGCTTTTAACGCACAAAATACAAGTAAATATAAACAACAGCAACAAAAACAACAACAAAAATAAAAACAAACATACAAATAAAAGCACATATAAACTAAATACATAAATAAGAACAACGAACGACAACAACGTAACAACAAAAACAACAACTACAACACTAATAATAGTAATAATAAGACAATGTAAAAGATGTGTTTGTGTGTGTGTGTCTAAAAGACGAACTTTTCTTATTTGTTTTTTCGTTAGAAACGAAATAATTTATACTTAAAGGAAGAGAAAATGATTTGACGCCTAAATAACTAAACGTTAACCTAGAGAGTAAAAATCTGTTATAAACTACAAGGTACAGCTTACTTCATTGGCAAAACCAAAATGTTTCTTTGATTCACATAAGAAATATTCCGACTTTGATCGTTAAATATTTTCTTGTTTTTATTTCAAAAAAAAAAAAAAAAGATTTTGTGGCAGGGCTGACGAAAAGTTAAAAGAAAACTTCTTATGCCCTGGTTTCTTCCTTTCAGGAATCCTTCATCAAGGTGTCATTTTCTATTCCTACCAGAGGTCAGCAATGAATACTCAAAAAGATGATTAGAATCGAATCATAATCGTAATTCTTGATTCATACATACATACATAATTGGCCATTAGAACCCTTCAGTCAGGATTACGGCCTACCTTCTCACACCACTTATGTTGTGAGTGGCGGGCCCTACAGTTTTAAAGTCGACTCGGTACGACAGATTTTTGAGAAACTTTTTCATTGCAATTTTATTTCATTCGTAGAGTTTTTGCCAGAAATCTACTGAGGGGAAGTCGCCTAAGAAATATTTTTCATATTTCGTTTTTGATATCTGACCGGGGATACGAATCCTGGCCTTTCGTCTAATAAGCCAACAGACTACCTACTAGACTACGGCGACTTCATATTCTTGATTCATACTCATTTTAATATCATTGAACCTCTACTCATACTCAAAGTTGGAAATACTCATCACATTCATACTTAACAACACGAATGATGTTGTTGATTTCGATTCTCCATGACTCAACATACATATACAACAATCACAAAATAAGTTTGAATCGCGTACGAACACTAAAATACTCACAAGAAAATTAGATGTTTGCTCTGCTTGCTGCTCTGTCTTTTCTGCTTATGTGTCTTTTTTCTTTTGTTATAAATGTGAGTCACTCGTATCATGTATAAGCATTATAAGTATTTTTCTAAAGTTATGAAGCTGAATGAGTAGGCCTATGAATCAAACATATTTCCAATGGTATGAGTTTGATGTCAATGTTGTACGCATACTCATTGCAACGTGTACTTATAAATCAACGTTGTAGTGAGTACGAATGAATCAGAGTACAAAGTTAAATTTCAATATTTTTGACTCACTTATATTCAAAATTTCAGTAGCGAAAAGGCGATTCATTGTCGATCTCTGATTCCAACATAGTATCGATCACTATTTTCTTTTCTTTCCTATCTCGAAAGCTTTTCTTGTGACAAAGACCAATGCACCTTGCATAAGAGCCCGTTATGAAATGTCCAGTAAAAATTTGTATAACCATACTGAGCGCAACCAATTGGAATTTGAGCACACTTTTGTCCAGATTTGCAGTGCTTTTCTGTCTGCATTCGAAGTCGCCCATCGGACGTTGACAGCATCCATAACTGTATTGTCATTTATAAGCTCGCAGTCCTTTTGCAGTTGCGTTTAGTGTCACTATGTGCCGTCACGTAATGATGCTTTTAAATTTTTCCAAAGAAAATTTTGTTTATCTGTTTCTTTGCTGTTGCGTTTCAGTTATCAATGCTCCACTGTTTGTTTTTTTTGTCGTTTCTTTTGGTTTCTTTGCGAATTGAAATGAATAAATGGTTGTTTAGTTGCTAAAAAGAAAAAAGAGAAAAAGAACGTTATTTTAGTTTTCTGGCTTGTCGTTCCTGGCACATACTCTCTTATACATCTTAAAGAGTACAGTTTTATGTATACGCATACACATACATATATATGTATATATATACATATATTTGTGTGTATGTCAGTGTTTAAGCGCTTAAAGGAAACGGATATGGGTAAGATAAACTTGTTTTTTTTTTTGTTTTTTGTTTTTTTTTTCGTCCTTTTTGTAGTGTTAGTTTATTGCTGTCAGGCCAACTTAAATTCCCTTAATGTGTTGTTTAGCCTTCTTTATCATTTGAAAAGGAACAACAAGAAAAGAAAAAGAAAACGGAAAAAATAAGAAGCAAAAGAAATAAAAGAGAAAACGAAATGCTTTTATTTTACTTTGCAAAATGAAATGTTTAAATAACTATAATTTATAAACTTTCTTATTCGGTTTTTTTTTTTTTTTTTTTTTTTTTGTTCTTTGTTTATGTATTCTTTCAGCTTTAAATTACCCGTTAAAAGCTAAAGGAACAACAAACAAGTTCACATAAAATTGTTTTAAAAATTTATTTGAAAGAAAAAAAACAAAAAAAAATTTATTTGTGTGGTTAAAAGTATTTAAAAATAACAGAATTGAGTATATACACACACATGGATATATATGTACGTATGTAGCAGCAATAAGTATTCAAAAATCTGAGTAGAATCGAATCATACTCATAATTTCTCTGATACTTGTTCGCATTCATACTTCTTTTAAGATCATGGAACCTCTCTCTACTCATATTCAAAGTTTGAAGTACTCATCATATTCATACTTAGCAACATGTATGATGTTGTTGGTTTCGACTCCACATGACTCAAAATACATGAACAAAAATCACAAAATAAGTCTGATTTGAGTGCAAACACTAAAATACTCACTAGAAGGTTGTGTGCTTGCTCTGTTTGCTGCTCTGTCGTTTTTGCTTACGTGTGTTTCAAACATATTTCGCATGGTATAAGTTTGATGTCAATGTTGTAGGCATACTCATTGCAACATGTGCTTATAAATCAACGTACGTTGTAGTGAGTACAAATGAATCAGAGTGTGTAGTTAAATTTCAATATTGTTGACTCACTTAAATTCAATATTTCATGAGTGTAGTGAAAAAACGATTCATTGCCGATCTCTGCTCTCCATGCAACTTAAATCAACCAAAAACTGGCCACAGATCTCATAATTTTTCAATTGATCAATTTAACCGATTACCGGTTATGTTTTCTCAGTGTTTTATTGAATGAATATTGAAGTCATTGACTAGAGTGTTACACAGCATTACTTACAGGTACTGGCGAATCGGCTCAGCCAAAAATCTCTTCAAAATCTAAAATCTTTTGTTCGTATCAGTTATTTTCGTATTTTCGTATAGAAAGTAACACATGCAATCTATTACAATCTATTATTCGTAGCATATTTTATTATTTTGAAAAGATAATCAACAACAACAATTGCATTTTTATAAATGTTTTCAAAGTTCAATGCCAGTTGTTCACCTAATAAATAACAAATATTGGAGACTTTATGCTGTTGTTGGTATCTAGCATAACACAGGTGTTTCTGTTTGCCATTGTTCGGTTTAAGAAAAAAAGAAAAAAAATATGTTTTTTCTGCTTCTTTTTTTTTGCAGCAACCAACAATATATGGTTACAACATGGCCAACAAGTACGGGGACAATGTGTTTAAGCATAACTAATGATATAAATTGCCACATACATGCCACATAACGAATTAACTTATAAATGTCTTACGATCTTATATGGCAAATATTGTAATTTGTTTATGAAATCAAAAAAAAAAGATTGAAACTGACTGATTCAGCAACTACCATCTACGATTGATTAATGGAATTTAAATTTATCTCATGATGTATAGCCAGAAGATATTTTTAGAAATATCCTGTCAAAAAAAGTGTAATTCGTTCAAAAATTTGAATTTCATTTTAATATTACATACTCGATGTAAGCTGTTTATGAATGCTTGATGTAAATTGCGAATTCTTATTTTATGATTAGCACTCATGGATAATACAGGTGGTTTATAAAGAATAATTTCTATTCTGTGCGATATAAGAATTGATACTTCCTATCCCGTGTCCTATCATGCGCCTTCTTGTTGTTCGCCAGTGTTGATGACACATCTGTCGCCTGCAATTGATTTTAGGGCAGTATTTGGCAAGTAATATAAATAAATAGGTTTTATATGCCATTGATTAACTTGTTGAAGCCGCCTCATGTCAATAGGTTTCATATAGCACTAGGACAGAACGCTTCAAAAGTCTGACCGCATTCTTGGAATATAATTTAAACAAGAGAAATTATTCCACAGATTGTTTTACTATTTTTACAAGCCTGTGCACATGTGAGCGTGTGTCACTGTAGTGTAAGTTCCGATAGTCTATTAAAATAATTACAAAATAATTGAATTTCTTTTTAATTCTTTTTAATTTCATTAAAAGAAAAAAAACTTGTTTAAATTTTATTTACAGTTATTACTTATGAATTTATATGATCCCTCTAATTTATTTACTGCATAGTGTATATGGCCGCTTTAAAAAAAAAATTTCAATTACTCCCTAAAGTATGCAGCATTAATATAATGTGTGTTGTGTTTTATTTTCTCTTATTGTTTTGTCATGTAAATATGATGCAATTTATATATGTTTATTTAATTTTTATAGGTTTCTTTTATAACATAATTTGCATATTTTTTTTTTCTCCCTCTTGTAATATTTATTATTTACAAATGCTCAACATACATATACTCTCTACAAACAATTTCATTTGCAATTTTTGCCTTAACAAGCTAAATATTGTTTAAACATGAGCCGTAAAATAAAAAAATAAAAAAAAAATAAAAAATTTATTGCTGCATCAATCAAAATTCATATGAAATATAAATTGATTGTTCAATATGTATTGTGATTAATAAAAAAATAAAAAAAATAATAAGAGACACCGGAAAATAAGGTTATAAAAAATGCATTACAAAAATAAAAAATCAGTTATTAATACATACATACTTACGTATGCTATCATTGCTTTTTTTTGTGAACTTGTACATATGAAATCAATTGAAGCATGATTAAACACACAAGAAATAAATAATTTACAAAAAAAAAACAAAAAAATTAATTGAAAAAATATTTGTTATTAAAAAGAAAACAAGAAAAAAAAAAGCGAAAATTCCAAACGGATTATATTTGAAATTAAAGAAAAATTAAAAAGCTTTTTAAGTGTTATTACGGAAACAAAACACGTTTATCATCGTTGGCATTTAGCAATGCTTTGAAAGCCTATTTAAATTTTTCCTTTTACACTGCAAGCGAAAAAATTAAAGTGCAGATAACTAAGCATACATTTAGGGGCATAATACAATATAAATTTTAAATTATTTTGTTTTTATAATCCTTAATTTTGCTTTATTATTATCTTTCAAATGTATTTTTGTAATGTCACGCGCACGTAAACCAGACTTAAGAGTTTATATTGTCCTGCATTAGAGCAATTTTAAAGCCTTTATTAAAGGAACAAATTTTGCATGAATTTGAACTCATTTCGAAAAAAAATTTATTGCATACCTTGGGGATAATTTTGTGAATTTAAAATCGTTGCATATTTTATGGATGAAATTTATTTGAACGTAAAAATAAAAAATATCCAATCAATGGATATTAGCGCTTCAATATTTCTCCATCACAAAAAAAAATTAAAAAATTATTGCATACTTTCAGGTTGATTTGCTTATTATTATTTATATAATCTTAAATCCTCTTGTATTTCAAATTCCTTTTCAAAAGCTCTACTCTTACTGAGAAAAGATTTGATTTCGCTCTGTCAAGAAAAAGTTTGGATTTGCTGTTCTTTTGAAATTCATTTTAATATTGAGCTGGAAAATATTTAAAAGCTTAATGCCGTATTCTAGGCCCTCGTTAAGGGTGTTACCTTTTGTTTTTTCGTTTGCATAAATTTTGTACTGCTTTTGAGTTTAAATTAAAAGGAAGACACAGAAAAGAAAATATCACTTGACATATAAAACAGCTACGAAAACTAATTCTGGTCGACATGTTTTACATTTTTTGCCTCTTTTTATTTTTCAAAAGAAAACACATTTCTCATATGAAACTATAGCATCAAAGAAAAGAGGAAATTATTTCGAAAACTTTCTACAAGAGAGACAGTAGAAGAATAATCACATTTATATCTGTATTCGATATATAAATGAAATCCTGTAATTGCAAGTGGGGTTTTACTGTATAAATATTTATTTACAATTGTCTGTAAAGGATGTCATACAAAGTGGCCAAATGCAGAGAAGAATAAACGCGCCAAAAAACGAAAAATAATAATAAAAATGAGACTCTGCTACCAACTATAAAACATTAATCATTACACATGAATGAAAATTGCTTTACTGATGCATTACCCCCTTCTGGGTATGTGTTCTACACCCTCCCCTGCAGTAGACGCCAACGCCTCTTAGACTTTAACATTCGAATATAATTTCGACTGTTTTCAACCATAAATTTTCAAAGTTAAAAAAAATAAATGTTTTGAACGTAACCAAAACCAAAAAACAAAACCAAAATAAAAAAATAACACGAACATCTATCTAATGGAGAGATAAATAATAAAAGGAGAAACTCCTAAAAGCTGGCACTGCCAACTACAACGACCATAAAAAAGATCGCACAATCTTTTATATGTGTGTGTGTGTTGAGAAACATAAGCCAGAATAGCGGTATGTAAAGTATAAAGATAGCGTTGGCAGAAAGGCAAAAGTCCTTAAATTAAAAAAAAAATTGTTTTGAAACCAAAACATCTGTTTATATAGTCTAACTTAACGTTTTTAAATCCTAAAAGCACACTTTAAAAAATGCACATCCATACTTGCATCAATATTTATTAAACAATCTATTTTTTGAGCATGTCCTTTTTATATTATACAACAGAGCTTCATATTCATGCCATTGATTTGGATCTGATCTGTAGTCAACATGTGCAACCTATAAAGTGCTTGCAACAATGCAACAAAAGACTAGACCTCTAAAGAAATTTTGTGTGGCTTTGAAGTGTAAAAATTATTAAAATCTGATCTGCTCTGGTCAAATAGGAATTATCACTGGAATTTCTAATATGGTGACATCATCTCCGATGTAGAAGACTGTATTCTAATGATCTTTTTAATAAAAAAAAATTGCTGCATACATTAAGGTTAAATTAAAAAGTATGTTTTAAAAAAACAAAGCATCACAGAACGAGAGTTAGACAGAATATAGTTGAAGTGTATTCTATTCTCTAAAATGCTGGTTGTTGCTGTTGTAATAAAATTTATGTTGAGCAATTATATGTTCTTGAATGCCATTAAAATGATTTACTGGTCAATGTAAATGACGAAGTTGCTAGTTTTTGGTTCCGTTTTACTCTTTTTTCTTTTGATTTTAATGGTTTCTGAAATATTCCTTTTCCTCTCACTCTCTCTCCTTCCCTTTAAATGGTCAATTTTAAAAATCATTAATATTATTACTACGTTTTTTATTTTATTTTCTTTTATTTTTCTTGTATTTGTTGTGTTGTCTGTTGAGAATGAATCATAATAATAGTCTTAACAAAAAAAAAGCGCACATTTTTTCTTTTTGTGAAAGTGAAATTTAATATTTTTTCTTTGTGTTTTGAAGCCCTTTTACTAGGCAACATACTTTGCTTGTTCGTTGTTTATCCGTTACCCTCTGAAATATGCTTTGATTTTTTGTTTTTGTTTTTGTTTTATGCGTATTATGTTTCTCATTTGATTTCTTTCGTCGATTCTTCAATTCTTCGATTTCTTTTGTAATTCTTATTGTAAAATGTATGATATATGAACCGTTAACTTGTAATTTATCGAAATAAATCTTATTGGAAATGGTTATGGTAGTGTACCCATGCTGATGGCGGCGTGTGTTACTAAAACTAGAGTACAAAATCAGTACAAAAAAGGGATGGAAAACATTGAGACTCTGATTGTTTACGCTTCATCAGTTGTTTATAAGTTTTTTGTTGTAATTTATTTATATACTTAAAAAGGAGGCCTATTGTGTTAACAATATCTTCTAACGATGTAATTTAACGCTTTATCTGTTTTCCCCAAACACCAAAAATACACACACACAAAAAAGAAAAAACAGAAAGAAAGCCAGATAAAAAGAGGTGCTATAAATGGAATCATTTTAAGAGATAAAATACTGAAATTCGTTTACCTTTTTTTGTTTTTTGTTATTTTGTTATTTTGTTTGATGCTAGCTTAGCCCATAAATTGCCTTAAATTTATTATATTCATTTGAAAATGTCTGCCAATGATAAATAGATTACTTTTCTCCAAACGAATGTTTTTTTCTTTCTCTTTTTTGAAAATGATTTTTGATAAATAAAAAGGTGAAAATCAGAAAATTCAGCCTAAACTTGTTATCTTCGACAGAAGCCAATTGAAAAAACAATAGAACAATAGCAACAACAAATTATTTTAACCTAAAAATATGCCTCATTTTTTTGTGTAATTCATTCATTAAGTTCCTATGTTGCATAAAAAATAAGTTAGGTTAGGTTAGGTTAGGTTTAACTCACAGGAAAACTGGGCACAAAATGCTTGGGTCTTTTATGCCGCCATATAATTATAGGTCCCAGATGTTATCTTCCAGACAGCTCAAGAGCCTTAAAAAGTGTGAAGCCTAATTCTAATGCTCCCAAGCGCCACACAATGACAGAGAAGATGTCCTGTAGCCACCTCTTCTTACGCGTCATTGTAGATTCTGCAGAAATCATTATGAGGTATTCCCAGTCTCCTGACATGTCCTGTCATTTACTAAGAGCTGCTCTTTTGTAGCAAAGTCTTTAAAGCACAGGAATTTTATTTCTTTAGACATGACACACATGATTTTGACTATCCTAATGCAAGTGCAACGTGGTATTCTGCTTTTTTTCGGTCCTAGCACCCAGTAAATTTCTATTTCCGACTCGAATGTATGGTATGTCAAAGGTCACTATGTTTTTTTTTCGAAAATTCTTACTTTTTTATGTGATTTCTTTAAGACGATTTGTAAATTTGTCTAATGTAATAATGAGGGAGGGAGAGTGAGGGATCGTATTGCGTATTTAATATGATTTTCCTTAAGAAGGAAAATTCTTATAGAAAAAAAATGTAAATCAAAACATTAAATCATAAATCACCATATAAATCCTTTAAAGACAGCATACGTTTTCATTTAAACCACACTTATGCAAACACNACACACACACACACACACACACACACACACACACACACACACACACACACACACACACACACACAAATAAATTTACACAATTACATATGGATGTAGTATATATGTATGTATGTGTTATATACAAGACATTAAAATAAAATCATGGTCAATTCTCTACTGTTTTTTCCGAATTAAAAAGCGAAAGAGGAGGTAGGGAAAGAGTGTGAAAGAGAAATGAAAGAAACGGGGAAAAAAACTGTATTCATGTTCAACAGCAAGAAACCGTAAAGCATAACATACTGTAAGGATTTAAAGCCAATTATTTTTACAGTTATCAAAATAATTTATTACTCTGAGATTTACAGCGATTTCAAATACGAAACGAAACAAGACAACACAGACAAAACAAAACAAAAACCATAGGAAATAAAACAAAAGAACGAACAACAACAGAAAAAAGAAAATGTTTTTAAATAAAAATAGAAAAAAAAATCATATTTCATAAGTAAAACAATGCCCCTAAAAGCAGGCTTCCTTTGCTAAACAACCAACAGATTTTTTGTGAATAAATTAAAAATAAAAGAAGAAGAAAAAAAAACGTGTTTTTTTTTCTTATTCTATTTCTATTAGAATTTTATCACAGCCTAAAAACTTAATAAAGTTCAACATTTCTATGTACACAAAAACTTTTTATTCATTTATTTAAATGAGAATTTTTTTCTCTCTCTCTCTCTCTCTTTCTCATGCTCTCTGTTTGTATACATACATATACAATAAAAAGATTGATATCAGTTTTTATGTGTGAGTGTCTGTATAAAGTTTGTTTACAATTACCATAAATCATGTAACAAATAACTCTCGTACCCCGTTATCTTTTTGTCTTTTAAATACCACTTCGTTCTCTCCCACTGCCTGAAAGTAGACACCATATTTATTGTATTTTGTAAATGGTAGTGTAAGTATGAGTATTTGTTTTATAGAAAATAGCAATTATCGATGTGTGTGTGTGTGTGTGTGTGTGTGAGTGTAAGTGTGTTGTGAAAAACCGATTAAAATTTTAAATTGTTTATTAAACCCTTAAACAAATACTTGTTATAGTACCTTTTAAATTAAATTACCAAGAGAAGGAGACACCATAGGAGAGAGAGAGAGAGTCAAATTGAAAAAAAAACCTGACATTTTTAAATTGTTATGCAAACAAACAGCTTCAATTTCAACGTTAATGCCAGCAACAACAACATACACGAACAGCTATAGACCAAAATAAATATTGATTTTGTAATATTGAACACAATTTAAACAATCCAAGTGTTTAATGGAAAATAAAGAGACATTTTAATAAAATTACAAACAAACAAACAAAAAAAAAAGACCACAAAGACCCAAAGAAAAATAATAATAATTGACAAGATATTTTCTAAAGTAATAACAAGAAAAAAAAAGAGGCTTACAAATATATGAGACTTAGTGGAAAGATATCCATTAGTTTTGTATGAAAATACAGTTCGACCTTCTACACTCTGTAGGCGGTCACAGCCTAAATCATTGAGTGCCATTTCCGCAATAGAAGATCAATGCATAAGAATATTCCAATCAAACTTGCTGAACTTTACACCATTTTTTACTGTTGTATGTAGGCAGGCGTGTGTTTCTTTCAGAGAATTCAGTTGTGAATAGTGCAGCACGGTATTAAGAATATATCGTAGATGATTCCCTGTTCATTCCACTAACCAGATAGAGAACAAAACTCTACTAACCAATAATCGTGGCCTCTCCTGCTCTTAGGTCACCTGACCGCACGACCAACCAATAAATTCTATTAGCGTTGTAAGATTTTCTTTGAAGGTAAATTTAAATTTTAAATATTTCACAGTAAAACCACTCCAACTAGACTGTTAATAAAATTCTTGTTGGCTCTTGTTATTCCCTAGTAAACGATAGTCATTCAAAAAGAGAAAATTTTCTAATATTAAATCGCTTCTCAGAAAGAAACTATTTTTCCTCTATTTTTCTGTTTAAAGGTTTTTTAAAGGAAATTTTCTTTTTGGCACAAGGTTTGACTTTTAGTGGTTAACGGTATTTAATTGATTTCCCCTGATAATGCACGCTTACAACCTTACCATACAGTAAGTAAAGCATGCAACCGAAACACAACGTACCAGACAAACGACGCTAACGAATGAACGCACACAACTTCAAAAAGGCGTATGTTTGTGTTAACGTAACCAGAAAAATTCGCAAATATTGTATGTTTTCGTACGTATACTCAACGCAACGCTCTGATCTCTCATATACAATATAAGCGATGAAATGTAAACAAAATTTTCTACAGCATACCATTAGGGTGGCTCAAAAGTAACTACATACACAAGGGCTCAAAGGGATTTTAATTAATTTCTCTGTCTTTTGTTAAAAGAAAGCCAAGACTTGGAAAAGTGCAGAAAGCTCCGGATCTATAGAGCTATACTGTCTTTTATTATGAATTTAATTTATTTTGTAAAGTATGCTTTAAATTTTTTGTTTTTTTTTTTAATATTTAATCAGAAAATATAAATTTTTTATTTAATATTTTCATAATTTATGTAGTATAATTTTTTTTCTGTGTTATTTGTATTTGCAGAGAGAGAGAGAGAGAGAGAGAGAGAGAGAGAGAGATCTGCACTATCTCTGTAATAATATATTATTGCAATTGTTTTTGCAGCTGCATACATTTAGGAGCAATGCGTTGCAATGTGCGTTTAGTCATGTAAATGGCTTGTATGTGGCATGTGTATGGCATGTATACAATATTGGCCTTTAGTAAAACGTTGTTCTTGCTATTGTACAATGTAATCGTAAAATATTGTTAAAGTTTATTGGGTGTTTATGTTTGTGGTCTATACACGTCTATGGGTCTAGAGTATGCTCTACATTCATTATTATCAAAATGTTTGCAAATATTTGTGTGTATGTGTGTGTATGTACTAAAGTACTTAAACGAAAGGGTAAACCATTTAGAGACATTTTTTAAACATTTATATTACCAAGCAGAAAAATATCACTTTGTTTGTAATACCCTTTTAACAAAATGCAAATTTTATGCCTATAAGTATGCTATAGTATTAGTTTATTACTGTTGATGTTTGTTAAAGTTGTTATTCTTGTTATTGTTGTTTTTGTTTATACAAATATGTATAGTCTTTGTTATTCTAGTGTTGGTATTACATGTTACGTTATGTTTGCCTACCATGCCTCTCTCTGAATGGCATGAATAATGCCAGGCAGTTTGGCAGTCATGTTTTAAAATTAGCGCCATCATATTTATTGATTGTTTTACAAGCAATACAATATTATTAAAATTTACAACAATAACAACATATTGTGCGAAAATATTTTCTTTAGAAGATTATTTTTGAAAGCCCGACATAAATTTATTGGCATAACGAAAACAGATAGATTGCATATTTTTAGGAGTGTTTGGGGGGTGGGATGATGAATAGAATGGCATTGAAATGAAATACATTTTCACACATTTTTTAATGGAATTTTATGGTGGTCTTACAAAAGGATTTTTAGTGAAATATTGCGTAATGCGTAAATTAAACAGAATGCCTCTAAACTAGCAAAAAAAAAACATTTTAAATATTAAAGTCTGAATATTACAGCATATTCTCTGCTATTAAATCTTTGAAAAAAATAATTACATTGCATATTTTAAGGGATTTTTAAAACTATAAAGTAATTGCATAGCTTATGGAGTGCTAATACCTAAAAGGAAATGTTTTATTAATATTGGACTTGAAAGGAGTTGAACTATTCAGCGTTGTAGATATTCAGAGACACTTAGAGATTGAACTCTATCAATCAAATTTTAGCAGAATCCAGCAGATTGGTGAAACTGTTTTAACGTGGACGAAAATAAAACTAAAAGATTGAGGAATTATTTGCGGTAGGCTGTTCCAAACTTCAGCGCTAGGCATTAATATTATAAGGCATAATTTGTGATTTCCAAGGCATAATTTGTGAAAATAATTTTTTTTTTTTTGTTTTAATTTTTATTATAAAATTTCAAGCTATGTATGAACTGTTCGAAAAAAGCATAAAGTGTTGGTGGTAGTACGTTGAGAAAACAGGATACGAAACTGCATACTTGGTGGCAAAAGTTTCCTTTTTATCCGACACGTACACGCAGACATACATAAATAAGCCACATTAATTATGTTCATAAAACGTTATTATTTTGAATTTATGATTATACATGTTGCCACATTAATTTCATGGCAAACTTTTCCAAAAAAAAAAAAAAAAAACAGAAAAGAAAAGAAACAGAAACTGTTACGGGGGTTGTATGTACCGTCAGAGAAAGATACACACACAGAAAGAGACAAAACAGTGTCCAATAATTCATTTAAACTTTCCTTGAGTAAACCACAGTCAACTTGGGCAACAACAACAACAACAACAAACATATTTATATTGTCTATAAATTTTATAAGAACACCAACACCATCACCATCACCATCACCTCCACCAGCATGGAAAAAATGAATGACTTTTTGAAGATTCCAGAGGTAAATTTTAAGGAAAATTGTTAATTTTCTGAAGATCATAAATTTTTCTGATAATTTATGACAATTACTCTTAAAAGCCTAAAAAACAAATTATAATTGAATTACTTGCCTCTGCTTTAGGAGGCAAATGACCCACAATGTATTGACCTTATTAGTATTGTAACTCACTAATGTACAGACACTTGCAGACTTTATTAAAATTTTGACCAAATGGCCATAATAAGCCAACAAAAAAAAAGCAATAAAATAATCTTTATTTAAACGTTAATAATAATAATAAAAAAATAAATAAAAAACATTTCCTTTCTTTCTTGCCTTCCTTACAGACCTGTTATGAATTGGAACGCTATTTACGGGATGAACCCAAACTGCAATCGTACAAGCAACTACACAGCGAAATTGATTCTTGGGAAATATTTTCAGCACCAGCACGTATTTTGGAAGAATTTAAGATTAAAGACCAAAATTTGGATTCCATTTCGACGACATCGTCGGTGTCATCGCAATGTTCGGGCATGTCATGGGACAGTACGGCTTCTCAATCGTTAAGCTGTTCGGTGGTGGTTAAGAAGGAAAGACTGGATGAGGATGAGGATGAAGAGGCTCTCAGTTCAGATAATGGCGAGGAGAAAATGATTATTGGCGGTGTCCAGCATAGTACTGAATCATCACAATCTGCGTTGCAACATGTTCTGAATACAAGCCATATATTAACAACGACGACGACTCCCACGCCTACCACAACTACCACCACGACTATAGTGCAACAATGTCCGTTAACGGAAAAGGCCATTAAGTTGAGAGTAGTGGCAACTAAGGCTGTAGCCAGCAATAATGAGCATCAACAGCAGCAACATCATCATCATCATTCACATCATCACAGTCCTCAACTGATTAGTCATACTAATAATCATGATTATGCTTTACCCACCCTTACACCGCCCTCGTCACCAGAATCCATACGCACTAATATATCCTCCAGTAGTTGTCAGCAGCAGCAACAGCTGCCGTCACAGTCACAGCAAACGTCCCAAATTGATGCTGGCGAATTGGCGGCTCTTATACACAAACAACAACAGCAGCAACAGCACCATCATCATCATCATCATCAACAACAACAACAGCAGCAGCAGCAACAGCAACAGCAACAACGTTTGGGCCACCAGCAGTCAAACTCCCAGCAAACGCAACCAAATCATGTGCCACCACAACCGACAACAACAACTGCCATTTTACGTTTTCCCGCCGCTGTTGCAACAACAGCCACTGTAACACCCACTACTAGCAAAACAGTTCCTCTGCTACAACAACAGCAACAGTCACATACGGTACAATCAATTGCCACCACCACTCAACAGCAACAGCAACAACAACAACAACAACAATTGCCGCAGGCGAGTCATGTTGCCACGGCCGTATCACCACACCATTTGACCATACAAACAGCCAGTGCCGCTACTAATACCGATCCTCAAACGGTTAACTCGGCTGGTCATCAGCTCAGCCATGCCACAAACATTCCCCGCAGCACTATTGTACGTCTGACTACAGCGAATGGCAAACAAGGTGGTGCCATCAGTTTGGCCCGTGTCATACAAATGCAAAATGGCAACAGTGGGAATTTATCAGCTGCTGCTGCTGCTTTACTCAATACAGCCCAGGCGGCTGCCGCAGCAGCAGCAGCTGCTGCTAATGGTGGTGGCGGTCAGATTGTGGGGAATGCCAGCAATGGATTGACAGCGACTCAGATAACACAGAGGGGTACACAGTTGCAGAATCCACAAGTGACCACATGTAAGTTGTTGGTTTAAAACCTTTTTTTTAGATTTTTTTTGCGTTGTGGATTTAATGGGTTAATTTTTCTAATTTTTTTTTTTTTGAATTCTAAAGACAGTTTTGTCTCACATTATGTTTGAAGTCAGAGGTCAACTGTTTGTTAATGACTTTGTTTGAATTCAATGAATTCTTCTTTCTTCTCAAATTTAAAATAATTTTTAATTCCTTTTTTTTTTCTTCACTTTTGACCTTTGTCCCCCCTATTTCTAAACTAATTTCAATTTATTAATCAAACATCAGATTGTTTTTAAAATCAATGTTTGGGCTTAATATGTGAACCTTTTAGCAAGAATTTTGTGTGTGTGTGTAGGGGTGGGGGGTGGGGTTTCCCACTTACTGGTTGCTGATGGTAATATGAGACGCCATTTATTTTAATTTTGGAAAGTTTTTCCCTCGTCACTGAGAAAGAATTGCAAAATTTATTTCCACCCATCATTTGCAGGCCTATTTCAGTTTTTAATTTATTATTTCAATTTTTTTTTTTTTTTTTTAATGAACTCGTCTTTATTGTATTTCCAATATAACCTTGAAATATGTTTTCAATTTATTTTGTAATTTTCGTTTTTCTTTTCTCATTTCGTTTCTTCTTTTCATTATAGTGACCACAAAACCTCATCAACGTCAACAGCACCAACAACAGCAGCAGCAGCAGCAACAGCAACAACAACAACAGTCAACCTCAGCACAGCAACAGCAATTACATGAACAACATAGTCCTGATGCTAAACGCCGGATACACAAATGTCAATTTGTGGGCTGTAAAAAAGTCTACACGAAAAGTTCACACTTAAAAGCCCATCAACGGACACATACCGGTAAGCAGAGAGAATAGATTTTTTATAATACAAATATATGCCTAGAGAAAATGTAGAATATACATATATACTGTATGTATGTAAGTATGTATACTGCATAATAAAATAACTTGCAACTTAATTATCATAGGCGACTACTGTAATACTCTACACAGTAATTATTAATTATTCAGGGTTCTATAGTGTTGAAAGGCTGCACAGAATATTTGTAGGCGTACTCAAGTACTTACTTATTGGCGTCTATGGTACCTAGTTTCGTATAAAAATGTAGTCCATAGGCTGCATTGTAGTGCATTTCTGGGCGAAATAATGGCCGTAAATAAGGCTGCAGAACAGATCCTGGGTAACGCATCTAGAACGACCAGCATTTCTGTTTCAGTTTACTTATCAGATCACTTTCAAGTATAATCGTTACCTTTAAGCTGGTTGCCGTAGGTCAGTCTATCACTAGATCAAGTCTTGCGGAAGTTTTATGCCAGTCTGATAAGGGTAACTGTTCACGGACTTATTCCGGCGAACTTTCGAGAGCAAGCACACTTCTTCAGCTTAATATTGATCCAAACACCCATTTCGGTATACTTCTTACTTCTATTAACGATCTATAACGAAGCTTACTTACATTTTATAACGCAGTGTAAACGATTCTTAACTCGTATTTGGTGCAGCCTTTAATGCAAACATTTGCTTGCTGTTTTATTAAGTATTTCAAAGTATTTTTGTACGTCCCTGAGTCCATTACAAAATTCAAGCGAATTATTAGTGTAGGGTGTAAAGACACCACCGAAGGCATTCACACAAGTATTCTTCTACACCCTCATGGTGGTGGTGGCACGTTTAGAGGAACATTGAATCTCAATAATAATAAATTTTCTCCACAAATACGATATATGGGGGGTGTGTGCGTAAGGAAATGTGTTTAGAAATTTAAGTGCTTAAAAGCGTTAGACTACTTGTACCCGTTTTCATATTTTATGATTATATTGTGCAGTGGCTATCAGTGTTTGTGTGTTGGCTTATGTCAATTATAGCCATTGTAATGATTATAACAGGAGAAACCTGTTATAAATGATTACCGCTACTGTTGCATGTCCATAAAAGTGTTGCAAAATATTAAACCGCATTATAAATAGGCCTCCAAACAAGAAAGTGTGTGCAAACTAATTCAAAATAAATTTTTCATTTAAAAAATGTTGAAGTAGTGAAGTGTAATGACAAATTATGTATGTAAGTTAGGTAAGATTGGACCTTAACAAAGTATCTGACCAATGAACTCTACTTAGTAGTAGACAAAGGTATAGCAAACGAGCAATTATGTTAGTCTTTCCTATATCATTACAGCTTTAATAGAAGTCATATAGTAAAGGTAAATGCGGTAATATACCTAAAGATCTCTTGAACCAGGCCCTGGTCCGGGAGATAATTCAAATTCATTATGGAGAACCATACAAAATCAGACATTCTAGTTGTTCTTCTAATGCCGGAGCTTCTTCTCTTAATTTATGATAAGATTTTTGATGTTTAGTCAGTCATTTATTCTTCTGTCTACTCTACTCTACTCAATGTCAAAGCTTTGAAAACCTCAATCAAGGTGTGAACAGCTATAGTAAGTAACGTTTGATGTGAGTGCGTGAAAAAGATGTTCAGAATTAGTTTTGCAGCAAAAATTCTTTACCTCCTTCCTAGATCATCCTAACAATGGGACAGGTTGTTCTTATGAAAAATAGTTTGTGATAATTAAAAAGAAGAAGAATAAGGAAAAAAAGATGGAAAAAGTCTAGGGTTCATGGCATGCATTAAATGTTGAGTTGAGTTATTTCGAAATGTCTATGCTGTATTTGACAGCTCTAATGAATGCAAAGAAATAATAAATTTCATGTTCATTTTGTTTAATAAATACAAGCAGGAGGTTAGTTCATCTATCACAACCACTCACTCTATACAAAAGGCAAAACATATCAATGGCTTATACTACCCTCTTTCTCCCTCTCTCTAGAGGAGTCTATAATAGCAGAGAATATTTCTATAATATTACATGAGATATTATAAATATTGGAGGAATATTTCTAATAAAAAGAGAAAAAAAAAGAAAACAATGAAAGGAAAGGACTAACTATTGTATGATTTTCTATTTTTCTTTCATAAATCATATACAGTTATACTTATTATACATATGTATGTATGTATGTATGTATGTATGTATGCATAAGGATATATAAGAACTGAATATATTGTATTAAAGAAAACAAAACTTTTGACATTTCAATTTGAGTATGGTAACCTTCAGTCTTAAATTTACTGCTCTATCAGCCTTAAAGTATACACACGTTTTTCCGGTTTGTATATGTATGTGTTTTTGGTATTCCTATTTTTAGTTTTCCACACACACACACACGCACAATTTGTTGTTAAAATAGAGATTTACGGGATTTATTTTTAGTGGCAACCAACAATACACGAAATAAAACCCTTAAATTTATAAATGTTTAGTATAATTTTAGGCTTTTAAAATTATAGTTTTTTTTTTTTTTGTGATTGCAAGTGTGTGTGTGTGTGTGTGTGTGTGTTTGTTTGTATAATGTTTTTAACATTTTGTTCAGCAATTATTTAATGATGAATTCCAGTTGGGGATTATTTTCATAATTATTTTGAGGGTTTCATCAGCGATAAAGTGGTTTTACATTGACATGACATTATTTGGTAAGTTATTCGCTCATACGTACGTATATGATGTTGATGATATAAACGAACTACAAGCAATTCTTTTTTTTTTTTCTTTCTGTTTGATGTTTAATTTTTGTTGTATAATTTTAGGGGTTGTTTAGCTTGGTTTTTTTTTTTTTTTTGTTCTCTCCTACTTTAAGTAAATTGTGGCAAATGCGAATGTGTGTGGATGTATAAATGAAATGATTTTTAGATTTTTAAATATTTAAGCAGCATATGTGTTGGAAGTTTTATCACAACCACATATGTATGTCTGTATGTAGGCTTTTACTATACATATACAAATTAATGTTTTGTAATTTAATTAAATTTGTTGTTTCGAATTAATGAAATCCTTAAACCTTTCAATTTTAATCTTCTCCTCTGTCTGTTCTTTTCCATTGAGAGAAGAGCTGAAGAAGAAATGCTAATGAATAGAGTTGTTTAATCACAATTTCTATTTGAAATTAATGATGGTTTTAAAAAGTTTCTACATTTGAATATAAAATTAGTTTAAAAGGGTTTTTTGAATTTAAGCTTGAAATTTTTCCAAAATTTTGTGAAAAAAAAATAAAAAAAACAATATTCGTTGAAAACAAAGTTTTATTAAATTAAGATCCTTTAGTAACAAGAGTATACTATTCGTTAAATTTCTAAGTATTGAAATCGGTTGGCACAAAACACGCTAACAACGAATTTTTGACTAATTCTACGTCGGCTCAAAAAGCTCGTATATTTTACATAATTAAAGCTAGGCTTTCTTTTCCTTTTTAAGCAAGTTCAGCTTCCTTTTTCTCTATGCTTCCCATGCCGAAAAGTTTAACTCTTCTGCAAACAATTCTAAACCTGCTAATTTGTACTTAAAAAGTTCAAAATTAAATTTTTCTTATTAAGGATATATTTACAGTACAAGGTATTCTAATTTTATTTTGCTCTACTCAGGTCACTATAAAGGCTTATTAAGCCAAACAAATTTATTCAAATGCTTGTAATTTGTTACATAGGCTCTCACAAATGGAAAAGAAAACAAACTTCCAGAATATTCGTTGAATATACTGTAACTTAATGCTTTGAAAACTTACTAGCTTTCTGTGAACTTTGAACTTTGCTGCTATTTCATGCAAGATTTCTTAACTTAATCTGATAAGTTTTCAAGAACATAATGATTATTAAAGATTTATTAACTCTGACACCTTTTGGTGTAGCAGATTTGTTACTTGTAAACATGGCTTGTATTTGTCGTGTATGTATGGTGGCCTTTAAAATTACAAGAAATTGTAACCCTTAAGGGGAAATTTAAACTTCTGGCTGCTATTTCTTCAGGTAAATGGAATTTTCTATTACGGAAATGTAATTTAATGTGCGATTTATGAAAGAGGAGAACAAAACAAAAAAAAAAGTTAACAACACTTTATAAACATTTCAGCAGCTTCAACTATAACAGTGGAAGATGGAGAGAGAAAAAAAACACTTTAAATTTATGGCGTATTTAAGGCCAACCCCTTTTTGGTTGTTAAAGCATAAAATAGAAAAAAAATTACGTTTTGAAGAGAAAAATAAACGAAGAAACCAGGAAAACTTGTTTTGTTTTTTTTTTTATTGTAAAGCAATACAAAGTCAAACAAAAGCGCTTGCAATTGTTTTTACCGCAAGAAACAGGCTAAAAGCCATTAACAGCCTGAAAATATGCTTTAAAATTAACCACATTAAAAAAAAAACTCGATAAAAAAATATTAAGAAATTAACACCTTACAAATTGACGCTTGTATCTCTCCCTTTCTCTCTCTCTCTCTCTCTCTCTCTCTCTCTCTCTTTCTCTCTCTCTTCCTCTCTCTCTCTATGACTCATTTTGAGAACTCCGCCTAAATGTAGACAAACGTAAAAACAATTGCCTTTAAAGAGGAAGTATTTGGAAATAAGGAACCAAGTTTTTACCACAAAAGTCAGACAGAGAGAGAGAGAGAGAATTTGTTGTTGCCTTGATAGTAAATAAATAATTTTAATGAGACACTTAAATTTAAAACACAATATAAGGATGAAACCGGAGTCTTTTGCTGTGTAGGATTTCATTTATTATTGATTTAAATTTATCACACACAATATTTTTAAGCATAAGCTTTTGCTTTGCAACCACAAAGCAAAGAAAGGAGGGTAAATAAACCTGAAAAATGTTTGTTCATGTACCTATTTGACTAAATGTTTTGAAGGTTATTTCGTCTTTTTTTTTTCTTTCTTTCTTTGTCATTTATTTCAAACATAAAAAAAATAAATATTTAAACAAATCCCCAAAGACTTTAAGGATAATTTATGACAACCAATTATTCAATTTTGCAAACAACTACAACAACAAAAGAAAAAAAAGAAGAAACAAAATTTATTTAAATCTCTTAACAAGCAGTCATGATTTAAATTTCCCCATATTACACCCCCACTGTACCCTCTTCATTTCCATATTCCTGGTATTTTACTTATGCCAAGTGTTAGAAGAGCAGCCTATCAGGTACCAACAATGCTGCTGATAGTTGTTGTTGAGATGTGACAAAAGTTAATCCCTTTTTGGAAAATATTTAGAAAAAGAAAAACACCCCCTCCCCCATGAAAAAGAAAAGGTAAAAATGTTTACGAAAAATTATTTAAACACTCTGTTTAGGGAATTATTGTGGAAATTGAAAAAAAAAGAGCGAAAGAGGGTCTGAACAAAATGTAGGTTTCTGTTTGCGGCAGAAAAGTCTGGCACCTACATGCATTAATTTTAGAAAAAAATTTTAATTTTTTGTAATCTGACATGGCATTTAAACTTTTTGGTACGTAAATTTCATTTGGGGACGATGATTGCTTTTTTTGAAGTATACAAACGTGGGAGCTTTTAGGAGTGTGTTTTATAAAAATCGTCTTTCAATTTATTCGCACCCTCTTGGCATACCACAATATCGTTGTACAGTGTTCATTCTACTGACTCATTTAAGACATCAAAGTATATATACGACAGATATATCTGCCAAGCATGGAACATAAAGCCGTTTTATTGGATGCCAATGTTTTTATTCCTCTCCTTTTATATTTTAAGTACCCCTTAGTTAGAAGCAAGAGCTGCTAGTTGCTGGCCAATTTCTCCTTTAAATTCCTTGTCGGTTCCTAGGCCTTACGTCACTATGTAGGTTCCAGAGATCGGCAATGAATCGTTTTTTTTTTTGCTACTCATAAGCACTCATGAAATTTTGAATTTAAGTGAATCGACGATATTGAAATTTAACTGCGGACTCTGATTCATTCATACTCGCTACAACGTTGATTTATAAGTACAGTTTGCAATGAGTATGTGTACAACGTCGACATCAAACTCATACCAATCAAAATATGTTTGATTCCTACTAAAACCTACTCATTTAAATTCAAATTTAAACTTTAGAAAAATACTTTTACAGTCCTCAGTTATGTTGCATTTACAACAAAAGATAAAAGACGCATAAGCAAAATAGGCAGAGCAGCAAGCAGAGCAAACACACAACCTTCTAGTGAGTATTTTACTGTTCGTAAGCGAATCATACTTATTTTGTGATTCTTGTTTATATATTTTCAGTCATGGAGAGTAGAAATCAGCAACTTCATACGTGTTGTTAAGTATGAGTATGATGAGTACTTCAAACTTTGAATATGAATGGAGGAGAGGTTGCATGATATAGAAATAAGAAAGAAATTATGAGTATGATTCGATTCTACTCAGCTTTTTGAATACTCATTACTGATCTCTGGTAAGTTCTGGTGAGTTGAATGATGTGTCATAAGATGGTATTAGAAATAGTAACTGGCCGTGATATATGTACGAGAAGATCTTCCTTAAGCATCTGCTTATGAATTGCCATATTTCATCTTATAAAAATTGCAAACAAATTTACTCACAAATGCTACATGGTGGCATCTGTAGAATAACGCACAGCAAACGCAAGTGGGGTATGTCTCTGAATTTTAAATATCTTCTTCAAATTGTGGCAATTTTTTTTTGAGAACTTGCGTTTCCTTAAAGGCTTTACTTTTTGCCACAAAAGTGACAAGAGATTTTCGTTTCTTTCTTTCTTTCTTTTTTTTTCTGATAAAAAAGAAATTGAAAACGAAAGAAAAAAAGCTTAGGAACAGATTTAATATTATTAGTGGTGGAGTAGATTTTCTTAGAATTTGTTTTGCTTCGAGTGTATCCTTTCCTCATGATGATATATTATGTTGCCTGTTTACTGTAAGAAGAAAGAGGGCACCATTTCCTTTTCATTTGTGTTAGTAGTTGTATTTAAAAAAAAAAACTGTAAAAAGAAATTCAACATTTCCAGTCTTTTCGCTAAAGGCCTTCCCAGTATACTCGCATTATTATTATTTTTTTTTTTATTTTGCAGGGCTTTGCTTTGTGGTTTCCTTAAAATTGTTTTTCACTTTTTGCATAAGTGAGGGAGAGGGGGAGATGGTAAGAAAAACTCACAAAAATATAGGCCGCCTATTTGGTTGCGTTAGTGACTGCTTGGAAATATTAGAAAACATCATGTCTCTTCTTAAATTTTCTACTTTTTTATTTAAGAAAAAAAACAAAAAGCATAAGAGAACAAGGAAAACGGAAATGCTCATAGAAATAGATGTACGCGTACATCCTGTTATAAATAAAGAGAGAGAATTTATGCCTTATCTCTGCTACTGCAACATACATATAAAAGAGATGGAAAGGAAACTCTTGTAGTAAATCAAAGGCAGAGAAGAAAAATGTTAAATCCCCTTGAGGATAATTAATTTTGAACA